>VZRN01000754.1:358180-369166 GCA_013397935.1 Dasyornis broadbenti | reverse complement strand
TTTTTTTTTTCTTCAGAAAGGGTTGAAGGAAGCCAACTTTTGTTTTTTGAGGCCAAACAGTTCTGGCAGGATGTTAATTCTCTGCACTGTGTGGAACCTGAGAACTTTAACAATGCATGTAGTTAAGGGAGTTGCGGCAGTGAGCCATCGGGCAGCAATACATTTTAAGGACCCTGTCCTAAGAGAGTTCTACCTCTTCTATGTTTTCCTCATCAAAGCATCTCATTCAAATTGTCATATTTTGTCTTCATACTTACTGAAATTTTAGACTGGGAGACTTGGAGCCCTTTATAACTACAGCACAAATTCCCTTTCAACATTCCTTTCTTTCTGGAAGTATGCTTCATCTTCAGTTGAAGAGTATCCTCTCGAAATCTTGAGGGTAGGAGTAGTCCTGGCTCTGTGTCCTGTGGAGCTTCTCAGTCTTGGGAAACAAGTAAACTCATACTTACTGTGGAAAGAGATAGCAGGATGATGAAAATGAAGATGACCATACATTGTTTGTGACATCAGTTCAAACAATCCCCCCAGCAGGTAACAGTTTTCAGTCATTACGCTCCTGAGTGTCTTTTGAATGAACAACACTGGGAATGTGGACCCTTTAACTACTGGTTCCTATTCTCCCTGGTTAAACCTAGCAAGGCTAAATCAGAGGAAATAACAGGGTGGTTCCCAGAGACCTTTGCAGGTAGCATAGACAGGATGGGAAAGGGAAAGATTACTGCAACATGTGAATGCAAAATTAGATTAATGTTTTACAATTTTCTGCACAGCAGCTCTTCTGAAGACATTTTCCCCCAAGTTTTTACTACTTTTTAAGGGCCTTTGTTAATAAACTGTAGTTGTACATACTAAGTAAACCCTCAGTATTCACAAGCAATAAGAAAGCCAAGTGGAGCTGTCTTTTCCAGGCAGCAGGGCTGAACTTAGTTTGGGGACTGTATGTGAGCTAACGTGTCAAGCTCTCTGAAAGCCCCAAACAAATGCAAGCAATAACTTCCAGCATAGGTTTTAGATGTTAAAACTGTCTGGGTAGTGTTCTCTGCTACACGATCCAAAGTCCCAAAAACCATGGTAGCTATTTTAAACTGTTAAGAGATACTTGGAAAGAAAGAAGGCAGGCTAGATGAAAAACAGGCTGCAAAGTTTCCTGATACCTTGGACTGTAACTGCAGTGTTCTCCCATGCCACAATACAAATGGCCTAAATCACTTTGTCCAGCCTTCTCTGTTGATTTGAGAAATGTGTCTAAATACTGATCAACTGAGTCACAAGTGCGGATGCTGTGGGTTTCACATCTGTTTTCTGCTAATCAGAAGTAACTTTTAATTACTTGGGTTCTGCTTTGTGTTTGAATCTGATCAAAGTTGTCTGATGCACAGATTTAGGGGTGGGACAGGTGCTAAAAGCCTGTTCCTTCCTGCAGTCCCATCATCTGACCCTTCCTCCACACTCCTTCTCCACTTGGTGCAAGACCCTTGAGGACGTGAAAACAGAGAAATCTGCAACTCTCCCAAGCTGCCATCAGTTGTGCGAACCAGTAACCCTCTGGGAGTCACCCTGGACTCCAACTAACTTTATCACATTTGCTGCTACATTCGTAAAATGAACTTTTGGCTGTATTTATTAGCAAATTTTAATCTAGTTTACAGGTTATTTTGGTTTTCTTTTGATTAGTTTTTGCCCACAGTTGGATTAGAAACGTTCGGGTGTTTGGGTTGATGGGTTTTTTGTTTTGATTTTGTTTGTTTGGTTTTGAGTGAATTGGTGAAAGCACAGTGGTCCCTCTTCTGCTTTTGTTCTGGATTTTTTTTTGAAGATGCATTGCAGGGAAAACCTACAGCCAAGCCAAACTGTGGAAGGCTTCCTCCCACACCTAACTTTCATCTTTTGCTGAACTGGGGGGGAAGATCATTAAAGGGACACTTGGTTTTTTGTTTGGGCTTGTTTGTTGTTTTGTTTTTGTTTCTTTTTCATCAAATGAACAGAAGGTAAAAGCATTAGGTGAACAAGTGATTAATTAACACTTTATGCAATTTTAATTTTATAGAAATTTAAAAAAGGATTGGTAGACTTTGATTGATCCAAGCTCTGGTGAAATGGCTGTTACCCTTCATGACTGACTTGATTCAGGCTTTTGTCCTTTGTTTAAGTGCCTTTTTTTTTTTTTTTTTTATTTCCCTACTTCCCTACCCTCTTTAAACTTTTCTCAGAGATCCTGAAGTGCTGGAAGGCATTTTGGAGGAAAATCTTAAGCTTGCCAAGATGGCTTTATGCTGTTATACTATTTTTTTCCCTTTTGTAAAGAAAAAAAAAACAAACGAAACCAAGTGTGTAATGTGTGTAACTTCACAGCTGCTGTACTATGGCATTGGTTCTGTGTGCTTGTGCGTTCTCACACGCACACATGTGCACACACACATACAAGCAATATTCCTGAAACCTTTTCATCCTCCTCCATTCTCCTGGCTCTGTTAAACACTACTTAAAGGTTGAACGTTTGTGCAAAGGTGGCAGCACAATAAAAGTGTGTGCAGGAGTGTGCGTAAATGTGCATGAGAGAAAGGAAGTGGCTAATGGCAATGAAACTTCTTGCATTTTTCTCTGAAGGTTTTAAATTTGTTTCTTAATTAGGTCATGAGTAAAACATTATGGGCCCTGTTTGGCAACCTGATTCATTACTGGACTGCTTCCCACAGTCACTGAGTCTGAGGCAGAGATGTGTGGCTGACAGCCTCAAGGAGATGTGGGGTAAATAAAGTTAAAATAGCAGCTTGCACCATACTGGAATTGAGATTAACTGCACGGAATCTTGTGTGCAGCTGGTCACATCTGCTTGATTCCAGTTACTGCAAGGAGTCTCGTATTTACCAGAGTTGTCACTTTCCACCACACATCCTGTAGAAGAAGAGATTTGGTATAACCTGCGTGAGTGCAGCTGCTAATTGAGTTTGAAGCTGGCTATGCCTCACATGCTGCCTAAGGCACTCACCATGATGGACTTTCCTAGTTGTATTTCTCAATTTGTTGAGATTTCACTAACGATTTCTTCTCTTACTATAACAAACAGTAAGTTCATGTGTTCTTAGTTGCAGATGAACCCTCATAATAGTATCTGTGCTTGTTTCCTTGTTCCCAGACAAAATTAACTGTCTGCAATAGACGATCTAGTGATTTTAACAGCTTTGTGCTGAGGATCTATCTAACTTCTGATTATTATAAACATGAATTCCTGAAATTAGTAATTCACTTGTGGACCAAGTGCTAAACTTAAGGTAACATGTATGCATCACTAGACTGTTGTAGTTCTGTGATGTTCTTCCCCTAGGGAAGATCTCATTTTGAGTTGCAATATGAAAAGGAAGCATTTCTTTTACAGAATGGGAATGGAATGAGGAGTCCTTCATGGGTGGAGAACCAGTGTGGAAAACAGAAAATACGGTACCAAGTATGTTCCTGGGGCAGAGAATAGCCTAACTCAGTTCTTGGCTTGTCTTCAGATGTTTGACTAAACCTGTTACGTAAACTAGGCCGTAAGTGGATTTCTCCTACCAATCTAACGGTGCCAGTCAAAGATAGAACTATTGTTGGTAGCTCAGCCAGCTGGAGTGGTAGTTGAGGGTGCTTCTTAATCTGTCTTAGGTGCATCAGTGAGGTTACTTCAGTGAAGTTTACTACATCCACCAGTTAAATTGTTGAATTCATTCTGAACACACATGCTCTTCATCCTGGGCTGGTCTGTGGGATGAGAAGTCTACAGCTGGTGATGATGGCTGACTGTTGCAGTCTTTAACGAATGCAGCTGTTGTGAAAAATCTGTGTCTGTCTACTGCTTAACAAATCACTGCCAACGTAAGCAGCCGGAAGTATGGTTACCGGGCCACTGGAAAGATAACTCTTGCGTAGGGGAATGCTTTGTTTGTGGAAACTTCTGGTGAGGCTTCATCATCCTTATTCTATGATGCAGTGATCCCTTGCTGCTGTGATAGCCTTTTGGGGCTGTAGGAAGCCCTGGTGCTGCTGTGAGTTATGCTGAGAGATCAACACGGCCTGCAACTGGCCCAAAACTGGGGAAGTGCAAAGATTCCCTGCAACTGTTTTTGCACACTCATAAATAAAACTGTGCTAATCTTGTCAGTAGTCAAGGATCTAGGCCTGTATTTTGTAGCCATTTTTGATAGCTGTAGTTCTACAGAGCAACGCTGGAAAAAAAAACCCCAACTACCACCATGTTTTGTATCTAGAAGTGTATTTCTGTCTCTTCCTTTGCTGTCATCTCCTGCTTAAACAATAAGCATTAGCTACTGAGTTTTTCTTTGTGATGAAGTAATCCCAGGCAAGCAGTGTACACTATGTTTGACTCCTATCATGCACAATACTAAAAGGGTTTTTTGTTTGTTCTTCCTTGCGATGTGTGCAGATGTGTTTTATCAATAGATAGTTGTACTTGCTACTGTCTAGTACCAAGAGAAAAAGAGTGGGAGAGAATCAACCCAAACCAGTCAGGAGATGCCACCATCACAGGCCAAATGGAGTAGTTGCTGAGGCAGACAGACCTTCTTTGAGACTGAGCAGATTTCACCAGAGGAGTGGGGGAAGAAACCTTCTTGTGTTCTCAGCTTTTTCCAGATAAGGCCTTAGTTTCATTAGTAGTCACTGATACCAACTATGCAGATAAGTATTTATGTGTTTCAGTGTTCCATGCATTCCTTTCCCCAGCTACCCCTCTTAACACACATTGAAGTTTTACCCAAAGAAAATGGAATATTTTTGAATGTCTGTAACGCAGAACTTTTTTGCTAACATGAAAAAAACCCTGTATTTTAAAAAAGAAACCCGTTCACTGGGGCAACACGTAGTGTCAAGTGTCATGAAGTTGCTTTGAGAGGCAAGCTAAAATCACTTCTTGTGACAGGTTTTAGTCTTGAGAGTTTTTTAGAATATTCAGCTCTCACAATTGGTTTGGGAAGCTGCAGCAGTGTTTTTAATGTACGGACTGGATTTGGGAAGAAACTGATGAGACATCCCAGGTTTCTTTCCAGCATCAGAAGTGAATGAAATTATTTTCTCACTGAAATGAAGTTGCTTCTAAACAAGGGGAGTTACCAGCTAAATAAAAACCTAAATCACAATCCCCAGGTATTTCTCACTGGTCTTTTAGTCTTGTTGTATGTAACTACAAATAACAATTTAGCTCAGAGATGAGAACTGTAGTATGTGTTTTATTGCCGGTGATTCCATCATGTAGCAATTAGTACCATGTTCTTGTATAGTTATCAAGATCTGTACTGGAAATAGATGGAGAAATTTTATTTTTGGACTACTGTTTAAAAAAAAAAAAAAAACAAAAATTAACTACTACTTTTTACCCCCCCAAAGTCTACTGAGCAGCGCTATATTTTAGCAGTTAAACTAGTATCCTTGTTACGTGATTTGTCTCTTGTAGTCTTCTTTTACTGAGGCTTAGAAGCATTTAATGAGTAATCCTTAAAAAGTTGCCATGCTCTAGCTCAAGGTCAGGTGCTTATAATAAAAGGGCATCTGTGATGATAACTTCTGATGATACAAAATCTCTATGTTAAGAATACTTCATGGGGAAAATAAAACAACAGGTGTGGGTACAAGTCCCTTTAGGTCTGCCTGATAAAAGAGGGTCCGTGAAGAAGAGTGCCCTGCACAGCTAATGGCAGCGGGGATCATCCGCTCAACAGCAGTTTGGCCTCTGTGTCCTTTGTTTGGTGTCACTTTTTATATATATATTTATATATATATATGTATTAGCAAGTTTGGATATAGCCAGTTTAATTCTACCTGACTTGCTGTGATCCCCCAGACAATGAAGGGCTGAGAAACTTCTGCTGCTTTTCACTGGGGAGCTCAGAACAAAAAGCTGGAGGAGTTTTTTTTGTTATTTAAGAGTGTTAAATCACAGCTAGAATTCTTTGCATTCCTCAGCTTCAAACAAAGGAGTGCACAGTTACTACGAGATGGCAAACCCGTTTGGGTTGGTGATTCCTGGGATGCTTTACCCAGTCCAGCATGACTTCGTGCAAGATCACCTTCCTCCTTTTAACACTCGCACATTCTGGATCATAGGGCTCAGTGATGGGGAGAGGATCCCAAGAGCCCTGTGCTTACCTGATGATGAGCTCTCCAGGGAAACTGCCCCGTGAAATGCTCCCCTCTTGTGACAACAAGCCTGAACAACCGAATGCAGCTACATATGGGTGGCAAGCACCACTTTCATTTGGATTTTTTTGAAAGGTGTGTTCCAATAACTTCAAGGGATACTGTGTTTTAAATGTGTGATTTCTTTCCTCTCTCTCTACAAAACTGGACCTGAACACAAGTTTTGAGTTGTTGGGGTTTGTTTGGTTTGGTTTTTGTTTTGTTTTTTTTTTTTCTTGTAATAATCTCAGGACCTGAAAGATTGTAGCATTTAGTGTGTCTTAAAAATGATGTACTGTACCAGCCATGGATTTTGTAAATACACCTGTCTCCCTTTTTTGTATTTTAATTTTTTAAAAGTGTGTAAGGCTCTTTGCCAGAGGAACTGGTGCCTGCTTTATCTCCATCCCGAACTGAGGCAGGAAAAGGAAGAAGCTGCTGCCACAAAAGCCTGCGTCAGTTCCAAATGCGCATATTGTTCTGGTCAGTTTAATGGCTGTTAGTCTTTTGTTAGTTGGGAAGCCAGTTAGGTCCCTGCACGTTCCCAGTTGTGGCCAGCAGAGCCTGTCAGGGAGGCTAATTTTAACTCTCGTCTGTGTGACTACTTGATGTTTTCACTCCTTCCAGGTACTCAGGTTTGCTATCCCTGAGCAGTCCCATGCTTTCAGAGGTCAGGACTATTGGCCCTCTGCGAGAATAACTGGAGAGCATTTTATTGTATCAGTGCTTTGATCCAAGCACAGTCATGGGGTTCGTATCGTGCGAACCTTGCAGGTAATGCTGCCTTCCCCTGTTCCGGAAGGGGCTTGCCCTTCTCTGCTTTCCTGAAAGGAGCGCAAGCCTTTTTTGGCAGCAGACTTTGCTCTGGGACCCACCCTTGCCGGCAGAGCCCTGTTCTGCAGTAGGAGCCTTACTCGATTCGGCGTAGCTGTTCCCTGTCCCTGACTGCGACAGGCTTTTTCATGAGTGTACTTTTCTTTTTTTCATGTGTCACGTGTCTGTGCTGTATTAAATAAAGAGGAATGTACATATTAGCCCTGCGTCTGTGATTTCTCACCAAAAAAATAGGAAAAAGGTTTCACTTGAAGGGCTGTCCCTTGGGGCTTTTTGTCGGGTTTTTCCGTTTTGGGGGTGGGGGCCTCCTTCAGTCAGGGCAACCACCCAGGCAAGGTCAACACCGTATGTAAGGAGCAACATTTTGAAACCCCCAAAGGGTCGCTATGAGAGGAAGCGCGTCTGTGTGGGAGCGCCTCCTTCCAAACTGCAACCTCACACGGCCATGAAGGCACCGCAGCTCCCGGCGGGCCTTGCGGCAGGCGCGCGGGCGGTGCTGCCCAGCCACAGGTCTCCATAAAAGGAAAAGGGGCGGGGACAAGAGATAAGTACTCACACAGAGAGCAGTGTACTGCGGCAGCCCCAGTGGCCTAATGGATAAGGCATTGGCCTCCTAAGCCAGGGATTGTGGGTTCGAGTCCCATCTGGGGTGGGTACGTTTTTTTGCACTCGAGCCGCGCCGCCTCTGCGGACGCCTGTGAGCCGCCGGCTGCCTCGGCTCAGCGGCTGCTGCCCTTTGTTGCTGGGCGTCCCCTTCTGGCTCCAGCGAGACCCGCAGCCCCTCTTAACCCGCAGACCTCCGAAACTCGTGGCGACGCGCTCGCGGCCCGATGCGGTTTCCCGCCATCTGAGGCGCCTTTCGGGAGCCTCCCAGTGCTCCCGCTCCGTTCCCACAGGCTGGCGCCGAGAGCGAAGCGCGGGGCGGGCACGCCCGGCCCGTCAGCTCGACCTGCGGCACTTGACCTGCGCCGATTGCAATGGCGGGGGCGCAGCAGACAGTGGGAGGAGGCGATCGTGAGCTCGGCGCTCGCCTGCCCGCACTGCCGGGGCGCGAGGGCGAGGCCTGGCGGCGGCGCTCGATTGGTCGAGGCGGCCGCGGGCGGCTCGGAAGATGGCGGCGCTGGGAGCCCCGCTGCGCACTCTGCGCGCGCTCCTGCGCGAGCTCCGCCACGCCGCCGGCCGCTCCTATCGCGACAGCCCCGCCTATCGCCACGTGCTCGCGGCCTTCCGCGCGCACCGGGTACGCGCGGGTTTCCCCTACGCACCCGCGCCCGGGCGGCCCCCGGGCCTCGGCGAGGCTCGGGATCCGCTCTGACCGCCGCTCCCCGCAGGTGACCAGCGAGAAGCTGTGCCGGGCCCAGCAGGAGCTGCACTTCCAGGCCGCCACTTACCTGTGCCTGCTCCGCAGCGTCCGCGAGCACGAGGCGCTGCACCGCGAGTACCACGGCAGGGGAGAGCGCTCGCCCCAGGAGGTCGCCGGACTGGTGGGCTTCAGACTGCCTCAGCAGCCAGGAGGGAAGGGCTGAGACGGCTCTGCTGTGTTAAAGGTTTATTCCTCAATAAATACCCTAGAGCTGTTGGAATGGGCTGGGCTCTCTAGCAGGTTTCTTTTGTCAGTTTTAGGTTATGGTATGAAAGCCGTAACTGGGAACCCCGTGTCCCTTTCTCACGCTTCCCAGACGCCCATCCCATCCTTCTGAATGCGTGATATGACGGGCATCCTCCATGGGTTGACAGAGAGGTTGGTACTAGTGGAAAAATATGCTAGCCTTCATTGCTGGACTGCTTGTCTAAGGGGCTGCAGGGGTTTGTGGTTCCCCCACGTGATTCAAAAGCAGTGGGTAAGAGAATTTGCCTCGTGTTTACTAAAGTATTTTCCAGCCATAATCTGTGTATGTGGAATTGCTTACTCTCTCAAGAACCAAGGTTGTCTCTGTGGAGTATCCATGGATTCTGGAGAGCACTGCAGCAGCACAAACCTCTTCCATCTTAACGATTTTTTTGGGGTTTTTTTTCCACGGCGGTGAGCTAGTAGTAGTGATTTAGAGAGGTGAATTCCTAATGAGTTACATGTTTCTCGGTGTCTCTGAGAAGTCCACTGTGTGACTGCCAGCTTGCTGTGCTTGCCTCATACACTGAATCTCAGAAAAGCTGAAGGGAACTCACTACTGCCAGTCACACAAGCTATACAAATGGGACTGCGTTTTCTCACGCATCTCACAGTCTGGGACGGCGAGTTTCTTTTTATAAAAGGGTCTTGAACTGTTGCTGTTCTCAGAAGAGTGCTGAATTGTATTCCTAAGAAATCCGTTACAAGGATGACTTACAATGGCTGAAAATGTGAGATTTACCTGGAGAGAAGCTTGAAGCAACTCTAACAAAAGAGTGTGTTTGTTGGGGTTTTTTTTGCTTCCAGGGAAAACAGTGTTCTGTCAAAAAAGCATTCCAAATACAACTAGTTGATCTAAGTCTACATTTTCTTTCCCCTGTATTTAAAACTTGGGGATGATTTAATCCCCACAGTATAGACACAATGCATCCTTAAAACTGGGGAGATTTGGGCTACCTAACTAAGGTAAGGGGGATGTGAACTACAACTTTTAGGGTTCTGTAGACCAGAATTGCAGTTTGCAAGTCTTACAGTGTCTCACTAGTTAGTGGTGGTTTTTTTTTGAAAAGCATTGATTTCACAGGTGGAAAAGTACTTCAGTGGATCAAAGTTGTGGGATGTCACCACACCCTGAGATTGGGGGTGATATACTGGTTGCTCTGCGTTATTTGATGCAAACTGCTGCATTCTACAGTTTACTTTCCACGCGGCCCAAAGATTTGCACCATCCAAAGTCCCACAGTCTATAGTATATTGCTTGAGAAGGGAAATAAAAAAAAAACAAAACTCAAAAGCTCATTTGGCCAGACATAGATGCTCTTTAAAGGGTACAAGGAGCTAAAGTGTGTATGGTATGGATAAAAACAGCTAAAATTTGTCAATTTCCCCTAAGCATACTAAGGTACTAAATAGAGAATTCTAACCAGTATTGGTGTCCCTTCCATTTACTTGCCCTTCAATCCAAAGTAATGACTAACAAAAATAAATTTATATTCTAAAAAAAAGCAAAGCCAGGACATATTCTAACTATGGGGCACTGGGTAGAATCTTTTCCTGAACGTGTTACAGAAGAGCATCTTCTCTGCAAGTCCTTCTGAAATACAGATAATTGGGGGTAGCGGGCGGGTGTTATGCCAGGTGGGGGCTTTATGTTGCCTCTTTTCACTCATAAGGAGCTAACCTTGAACACGACACGGCTTGCGGACGATTAGAATTGATCTTTGTGACGGGTTTTGGGCACTAGATGGCAGCACAATGGTTGACAAAGGGAAAGTCACAAAATGCAGCCGTTAGAATGGGTAAAATCCGTGAAAACATTTTTTTTTTTAAATGGACCTTGGTGCCTTGTAAGTTGAATTAGCAGCCACACACGTCGGTAACCTCAGTTTTAAGGGAGGTTCTCCAATAAGCGGGGTATTGCAGTAACTTTTCTCACCACGACTGCACCCGGAAGCTTGAGAGGAGCAGGCCCCGCTGCAGTGGTGCTGCACATCGGTCCAAGAGGGAATTGTCTCCAAAAGGGAACAATCCTTGAGCTGCGCTCCTGACGCCGCTCGGGACCCCAGCCCCGCCCGGCGCCGCCGCTGACCCGGAGACCGTGACGTCACAGCGGCTACGCGGGCCTTCCTGGCCAATCAGAGCGCCCCAGGGGCCCACCCCGGCGGTCCAATCAGGAGCCTCGCCGCGCGGTGCGTCACTGGCCGAGCGGCGCAGGCCGTGGCCAATGAGCGGGCGCCGAGCCCCGTCCGCGCTGACGTCGGGGAGCGGACGAAGGGGCGCAGGGCGCGTGCGCGCGGGTTTCCGTTCCCGCCGGCGCGCGCGCGTGGCGGGCGCGGGAGGGAGCGGGAGGAGGGGAGCGTGTGGGGGCGCGAGGC
>VZRN01000754.1:298992-357834 GCA_013397935.1 Dasyornis broadbenti | reverse complement strand
GTGGCAGGCCCGGGCCCCGTTCCCGCACCCGTCGCGGGGCGGGGCTGCTGGGGCCGTCGGTCAGCGGCTGGGTGGGGGGAGCCGGGCACCGCCTCCCCCCGCGGAGCTGCCGGCGCTGGCCGCTGTCCGGGCGGCCGCGCTGGCGGCCCTGTTGCTGTTGAAGATTCACTCTTGGTGTCCGCGGCGCGCAGCCCTCCCGCGCGGTCACCGCAGAGGGACACACAAGTTCGCGAGATTGTGATCATCGTGGGGAGGACACAGCGAACCAAAAAAATCCCCCCAAGCCAACAGCCGCTTCAGTAGAGCAGGGTGGGTTTTTGTGTCATTATAGATTTGTCTTAAGTCTGGCCCAAACCATCGTGTCAGTTATCAGGCGGGTATGGCTTTTGATTTCTGTAAGATAACGTGGAGTTGACCCAAGTGGACAAACTCCTTTAAAAACAAGCCCTTAACAGCCAAGTGAAAGCTTCACATCTAAAATGCAGTAATCCCCTGAGGGAGATACTAAGTGTACGGCCAGGTTTCACGTGGCTCTATGATAACACCGTGAAAATACGGTGTGTAAAGCTGTTCGCAGTTTTTGTCGGGGTGCATGGGGATCAACTTGGAAGTTTGAGCCGGCACTTGCTCGTAAATCCAGGTAGTTGGGGGTTGCTAGAAAAGAGCGGTTCCAGTTATGCTGTGCAGTTCTTAACTTATAAACAAGAGAATACTGCACCCGAGGGTAGGCAGCAATTGGAGATGATTTGAATGTTCTGCATGTCCTACTCGGTCTGTACTCACACTCTTGCAGACGTGTTACATTTGTTGAAGTTTCGTGTTGAATTAAAGGTTACCTGTTTTCCCATGCACCAGGTAGGATGTGGGAAGTGGGGTGTACCTTTTGTGTCCTGATCATCTCTTGGTACTAGGCTAATGTGATACGACAGCTTTTTTTAGTATAATCTAGAATTTCAAATAAACATGACTGGTTTATGCATACCCCTTATGTCGTGAATGCTTTCTGCTGAGTTCTAAGTTACCGTTGTGCAAAAAATTGTCTTCCAGACTGAGGCTGTTTAGTGAGTTGTCATCATGCAGGATCTAATTTAAGGTGGTTTTGTCTTGCTTCAGAAGATTTTCTAATACTTCCTGTCGTGGCTGCGCATGTCTGAGTGCTTGGCAAAGTAACGTTGTGCTTATGAAACTCAAGTCTTCCTGGTGTTGGCACCTAGATCGCTGTCTCAGTGCTACCCTAAGACTACACAGAAGGTTTAAAGGAGGTGGAGGAGCTGTTTCAATTTCTGAAAGTATTTTCTGTTGCATGGTGGGAGAAGAGTGTGATTTACTTGTGACAGCTGTCCAAAAATGTTACGGGGCTAAAATCCAAACCAAGAAAAGCCATTTAGGACTATATTTTCTCTGGCTTTATGACAAAGCAGTTATTTTATTGATAATTGTATTCCCTCCCTCCCACCCACCCTGTAATTCCTAAACCGCATGTGCTGAACTGTTCCGAAACCAGCTGGCTAGAAAGGAAGCATTTAAATAAAATGGGCAGGATGGGGAAGGGTAAGAGGAAGAGACCGTTTGTAAAACTGGCTTCCATTATTGGATTGAGGATCTCAGTGTAACACCATTCTAGTTAAAAAAAAATAATAAAAAGTCCAGGGGAGCATTATTTAAACTGAAGTGTACACAGGGATTGAAAATTATCCCTTTTTTGCAGAGCTGGTACTTAATAAATCCAAGGCCAGGCTCAAGGTCATTGAAATATTGCTAACCTTGAGAACAGTGGGGTTTGGGGTCATTAGATTTTTTAATATTCCTATTACCTTTGACAAATATTCTATTTCTGTTAATATGCAAATTGCAGCCTTTCATTAGAATGTGCCAATTTTAAAATTTCTTCATAGATCATAACTATAATTTCTCCACTTGTCCCCATTGCCTTTGATTTTTCTCTGCCTGGTAACGCAATAGAGTTTAAAATGTTCCTGAAAAAAATAATCTTTCTTGGGCGGTGTTTTTATTTTATATTGTTTAAAATTACCAAAGTGCTTTTTAATTTTATACTTTACACAGTCTGGCAGGTTTTTTGTGTTGTTCGGGGTTTTTTTTGAGAAGCCTAGAATACGCAAGCTTAAAAATCTTTCCCATTTTAGAAAAGGTAGATCAAACATTTGGTCTCTTCAGTGGGAACAGAAAAAAACTCAGAGGTAAATTGTAAAACCAATGGCCGTGTCTGAATAGATGTAGGTTTGTTTTTGGGGTTTGGTTTTTTTTTTTTTTAAGCTTATGGTATCATTTGTAGAGGAACATGCTCTGAAAACGGTTTTGAAAATTCCTCAATGAGATGCTCAAGCATGGTTTTAGGAGATGAGCTGTAGGCTGTAGTTTGTGGAACTATGTGCACACTCACTGTAACTGGTGTCCCTAGGGCCAGAACGGAGAAGCCTGGAAGATGTAGTTATTAAGGGTTTGTATGGATTTGCTGTTAAGCTCCAAGAACACCTAGAAAGCACCGTTCTGTATTGGTCACATTAATTCAAAAAATACCCACTAAGCTGTAAGAACATTCATTTAAAACAGAGAGAGGAGTCTTCTCATGTCAAACGGAGCTGCCCAACATGTGGCCATCTAAACCCGGCTGTGCTACTCCAGGCCTGTCCCTGGCTGTAGCCTTTCCTAGAGGGCCCTGTGCTTGTGGGCAGGGAGAACTGAGGGCTTCCTGACTTCTTTGGCAGCCTGGTTGCTCCTGTGGCTGAGTTTTGGCAGCAGGATAGATGCCCTTGCAGTCACGGCATCTCTGGCTGGCTGGTACCCGCCAGGATGTGGGGCCTGGCCCAGTGCCCCCTGCTCCTGGCCCTTCGCTCATGTGACAGACACCTGACAGAGAGGGAAACTGAAGGCACTTGGCGGGTGCTTCTCAGGAGTTGCCAGTGAGTTGTAGTTCGTAGAATACATCTGGGTTATCTAAAAAGCAGTTGTGTTGGTGATGGCAATACAGTCAAGTGTGTGAGTGGCAGGAATAGTGCTTTTACACATCTGGGAAAAGCATTTATTAATTATTTTAAAACCAGTGTTTTTAAATACACTGCACATTTGCTAAGTTAAGCTTCTCTTGCACGCTTCTCTGACAAGTGGAAGACTGAATTGGATGTGGATTGTGCCAAAAAAAATTAAAATAAAAGTGCCGTTGATTTTGATGCTAGTAAAAAGCTGGGCTTATTTAATATAGTCATGACTGCAGGCTGAAAAAAAAATCTGTGCAGTGTCATTCAAGTACTGATAACTTGGCATACCTGGAGAGGCTTTAAATATAAATTACTGATTATGTAGTATGGTTTGTCCAAATATTGAGAAATAAGGAGTGCTGAAAACCAGGTGTTAATCTTACATACTTACATATGAATGTTTTCTTTATTTTTTCACTTTTTACTATTACCAGTTAAACTAAAGGAGTTTTTGTTCCATATGTTGACAGTTTAAAGGTTAGTTCAAGGTGAATATTTTCGTTGACCAGAGCTGCAGGAATTTGTCATTTAGGAGTATTAAAAGTAAGCAAATAGAAAAGTATGCCTTTATTTTTTTTAAATATTGTTTTTCAACTGTCAAATTGAGTAAACTTTTTTTAATAGTATGCTTACCTAAACCCTACTTTTGCCATCCCTGTTCTCTAGAAAACAGGAGTGAGCCTTACAGATAGGATAATCACTATAAATCAAGTCATTTACAAATTGAGTGAAATGTTAACAATTAATACTAGTACCCCCAGGATTTTTTTTTTTTTTTTCCCCAAAATGTAGTTTAAATGGGCAAAGATTGAAAAGTTTCCTGTAAAAGGCCTGATGGGGAAGACCCCATTTTATCTTGAATCAGCTTATCTTGCCCAAATATTTCATTTACTGCCAGGTCAGTTATGTGCTGTGCCTTGCTGTGGGAGTGAGTGCTGGAGTCAGCCTGAGGAATTGGTTGGAAGCAGAGGGTGAAGCAGAATCATTACTTGTGACAGTAGTGCAGACACAGCAGATCCCAATGGTCCTGGTGCCACACAACACCTTGAAACTGCTAAGACTTCACTGTTGCAAAGAATTGTGGTGGTTTGGATTATTAAAATAGTTACCAGTTCTTCTAAATTAGACTGCAGTCTAGAAATAGGAAATTCTAGTGAAGTTAGATTCTCTTAAGAGACAGGTGAGTTTGTGCATGCTTCTGAGACTTACGTGGGCTCATGAAAATGTTCTGCCAAGCTTCCTAACAAATACCATGCTATGTGACTAGCAGAAAAATCTCTGGAACCTTTAGATGGAGCCCATATGTATCAAGTGCCAGTCAGCGCCTCTTTTTGCTTCACCTGCCAGCTTTTCGAGCTGAGCTGCTGTGTTTGAACCTTTAAGTCAGTTCTTAAGCTGTTACTAGCAAAAGCACTTTCCTTGTTGTAGATCATCTTCTGGCTTTGAAACCTATAATACCCTTTTTTGCATCTGTTGACGTCGTAACCATTTTTTCTGGGTTATGCTTCAGTTATCCTTAGCAGTGGTTAGTAATGTGTTACTTTTCTGTCCTCATTGTTTGGGAGGAGTTGAAGTGACACTTCTTACTGTACTTATTTTAGTCATCCTGTGTTTGGTGGCACACTTTATATGGTAACAGAGGTGTAATCTAACACATATAACCCATTTTTAAATGAGATTGTTGAAGAATTTCTGTGTACTTAATGATGGGCAGAGGGTTGATGTTGGTATTTGCAGGGTAGGTAGATTTTGGTTTCCACTTTGCTTTACACTTGGAGGTAGAAGGTGGTATATGTGAATTTTGATAGATGGTTGTCCATTTGTGAAGGATTTTGTAGCCATTTGGATAGCTCCAGGCTGAGAGCCAGGCTAGGAAGCCAAGAGCCTCTCCCAAGAGCTGTGCTTTCAAATACAGATCAGCAGCAAAGGCAGAGAAAAGTATCTCAGACACAGGAATTTCTGCAAAACCTACCAAAAATGTTGAATTGAAATCAGCTCAGAAATCTGAAAAAAGTCACAACACATAAGCTTCATGAAAAGGTGCTTTATTTGTCAATCAGGAAGTTTTAAGAGCAATGACTATGTTTAGTGAATTGTCTGTATTTTCTGGCTTTGTTACAAAGTTCTGGTAGTTTAGACCTTAAAAATGATGGGGGCAGTGAAAGACTTGAGGAATTACTATCTGCTTGGGTTTCTGTATGAAATGGCATTTATGAAGAAGCAAATGGGCATATTCATACCTCAAGGAAAAACATTCCTATATTTGTTCCATTTGTAATGCATTAGCTAAAGGATGGTCATTATATTCTGCATTCATAAGTGTTTCTTCAGTCATGGTGTAAAACAGGCAGTCCTGCTTAGAAATACATGTTATTCTAAAAGTGTTAGGATCAAGATGTGTCCATCGTTAGAGACAAGAATATCAGAATTAGCTGCCCATTCACTGTGCAGCAGGAACAGGATCTCCTGTTCTGAGGCATAAGCCTCAGTTAAATAATGGTGTAGGATACTGGTTTTACAGGGCTTGCTTTGCAGATGGAATTTGATACACAAGTTTTTAACCACATACTCCACCCAGTTAGTAGCTCTTCTTGAATTAAGATTTCAGAGTCCCTTGCCAACATGTTGGGACTCATGCTTCAAAAATTTGAGTGGAAAGTGAACCCCTTTTTGTTGATGTATCTTAATTCAGGAAGTCAACAGCATGAAAATGAAAGTGCACTTTGTTTCCCGTGCATGAATTGCAGCGCTGGTTTACCATGAGAGATTACAGTTGGGTTATAAAGGGTAACTCTCATCAGTGCATTGGGATTGTTGACACTGGTGTATTAGGATACATCAGAATAGTAAGAGATGCTGGATCAAAGAAGTCATTGTTACAAGCGCGTTACAATGCTAAGCATTGTTGATGCGTAAGTGTTCGTTCTGCTGGTTTGTGATTAAAATGTACTGAACAGGAATGACATTGTGGAGGCTTGTTAATAGATTAGACTTGGGAGTTCAAAGTGAATTGTGTAGTACAAGTGCACATTGTGATCTTAACCTCTGGATGTTTCTTAATTAGCAGTATGCACTGGTCTTGAATATTGATGTTAATTTTGTAGTCAGTATGTTTTACACAAAATAGAAAAGTTCCTTTAGAAAGTTTACTTGCTGCCAGAATCTCCTGAATATTTGTGTCTCCTGTGTGCAGTTTCCTTATGCTTGTAAAGGATATGAAATGTGCAAGTGTACAAGTTTCCTTGATGTTTTACTTTTTTCTTGAATGGTTTCAGTTCTGTTTCAAAGTTCTCCACCTGGAAAGTAATCTCTTACGGAAATGTGGTTTGGGACAGGTATTTTAAGTAAAACTAAAGCTGATTCTTCTTGAGGAAAATTTAATCTATATTTTCTCCATATTAATTTTATTAATCATATGTTGATTTTTTAAATGGAAAAAAATCTAATTGGAAACACAGGGATGGCTTACAGTAATTGATGTTGACTCCTGTAATGCTCTGGTAAATGAATTTCTTTAATGAGCATTGGTCTTAAAAATCAAGTAGTTGAATATTCTGCTATTTTTCAGAGGCAAGATTAAATTAATTGCTATTCTGAGCTAATTTGATTATTTTCCTAATAAAATAGAACTTGTATTAAGGTCTGAAATACCAGTGATAGTGTCTTCTTTTGTTTAAGAATACTTCTAAAATTTAGATGACTGCAGCTTCTTGGTGCCTGGGCATGTTACTTTCTTGTTACAGAATACATAAAGCCTTTTTTTTTTTTAATACTCATTATTTAGATTCAGCATTCACTTGTTTGCTTAACCATACAAAGAAGGTATCAACTTCCATACAGTTTGACAAGGAGAAGTAGCATCTTGGTTACCTGCTGTACTGCAGAAGTCCTTTGTTTAAGAACACATCTGTTTGTGTTGTTTCAGTTCTCAGAAGGCATCTGCATAAATGTCATTTGCTGTAGGTGGAATGTCAGGGGCACAGTGGGTCCATAGATTTTATTCTGCCCTCTCCGCCAGCAGCGCATGTAGATCCCAGGCCATCACCCACTCAGGATGATTCATCTGTAGGTCAGCAGCAGAATGAATCTTCTGCCTTTGCCAAAAAGTGTGCACTATTTAGGAACATTTGAGCTCAAAAAATTAATGAAGAAATAAAAGCATTTTCTTCTGAAGCCGTCAGATTTGCAGATGAGCTGCCAGAGGTACAAAAAGTCAATCATTGTTAGAATGTGGTATATGACACCTTTACTTTTTGATAAACTTTTTGTTCTGAAACAGCATAGATTAAAAAGAAATGCAAATGTAGGAAATTGCTTTAGATAGAAAGGAAAATGTAAATACCCAAATCTTGTTTGTAAGGGAACCTCTCTAAAAGTCTCTTAAATGCTTGACCAAAGGCACATTCCAGAAAGAATAAAGGTTTAAAATACAAATGTGTAAAGTATTCCTGAGGCTGTTCTTGATCAGTTTCTGCCACCTCTGGTTTTTTTTTTCCCCCCTGTGCTGTCTTACCTCAGTTTGGTAATTGTGATTATCATGCTAGCCACTTCAATGAAAAAAGACTGTATTTCAGCTGTAGTGTCAGTACCTAGTTGTGGTAGAGGTGTGAAAAAAGCTATTTTGAGGTAATGTCTGTGAAAATACTATTTGCCAACTTTGCCTAAGGAACCTGAGTCTTTCTTAGCAGTTTTCTGATCTTGGTAACTCCTTGACTCTTGATAGGTTAGTGGTATTAGGCCATCAGCTGTGGGGTGTTTTAAAATACTTTTCTTATTTTGTTCATGTGTCTTTATATAGAAGAATCTTTACAGTCAACATGTATTTCTAGATGCTGTGTTAAAATTGCTGGCAGAATCTATTATTCTATACAAACTGAACAATCTGGCCCCTTGTTTTATTTATAAAGGTTCAATGTATCTTTGCCTGCCTACATCAATCTGCAAGGGAGTGTCAGAAAGGCCCCGCATTCGCCGAGCCGTGAGTTATCCATAACTTTTCAGATGTGTTAATGAATGTGGAACAAACGCAGTTATGTGTTTAAAAAAATACGGATCCACCTCCTAAAAAGCATTAAAAAAAAAAAAAAAGAGCAAAACTCTTTACTGCAGTAGCAGGCATGATTGAAAAGGTTTACTCTAAATTTTCACTAGTGTAAGTATAACTAAGCAGTCAGGTTGCCCTCTAGAAAACCTATTGTTGAACTGCTTTGAAGCTCTTTGGTTTGTGGGTAACAGGTTTTAACTGTTGTATCCCACAGGCAAATTAAGCATTTGTTCTTCATGGAAACTTTGGTTTACTTAATAATCTGAATCGTGGCCCATCTGAAAATGTTATCTATTAGCATCCTATGCACAGAACTGATGTTTAAAAATCTGATTATGTAATAGTAAGAAAGGCTTGACTAAAAAGATACGCATTTTTTATTCCTCTCTGTCGTGGTTACCTCAGTAATGAATTTGGCTTCTTGAATTGTTTAATAGATTGAAAAGTCTTAGAGTTTCAAATTATGAAGCCATAAATAAAACCTAATAATTGCAAAATGTATCTACACTCTTTATTTGATGAAATGGAAGAGGCTGCTATCTGAGCTCACTGTATGTCATTTTTTTTCTCCCAGCAGCCCTTCCTGCTTCAGTAATTCACCAGTAGGTTTTCAATGATAAGAGATCATATCAAACTGTTACGTTTAAAAAAAAAAAGGCTGCATCCTTAGATTAAGGTGTTTTATCATGCCTGTATCTTTACAAGAAGAGAGCCATTGCAATGATCTCTATTCTGAATTTCAAATAGTGACAATTATATTATGACTAAAAGGGAAACATATTCAGCCCTCGTCCCCAGAATACCAGCTGGTTACTTTGTTCTGAAGACTTCAGGTCTTGCTCCAAGAAGGGGTTGTTTAACCTGCAATTGGACCTCAGTGTCTGGGCAGGTTGATGCTTCTGCTCATGCAGGAGCTGCAACCTGCCACAATGAAGATAAAATTAAGATGTTCCAGCCCAACAAACAGCATGTAGAAGAGAAAAGAAAAAAGGTTTATCATACGGAGATATGCAAACACCTCTAAAATATTTTGCATATAGGTTATGCCCATATGTTTGACTTTTTTTTTCAGGTTTGTAAGCATTTAAAACCATTCTTCTGCCAAGTCTTTATTCTACTCCCATCAGATGTTAAAGGGTGCATTGCATCCAAGAGCAAAATCATAAAATGAGTATCAGGTGGGATTTGGTGGAGACTCAATGTGTATCATGTTGTGTTTATGAGGCTGCTTTTATATGCTAATTCTTACATAGAAATACATCACTATTTCATGCAAAGTCTGAATAGAGCATTATATAGCTCATTTAACAAATGCTGTTGTATCAAAGTGTTTTTAAGCTAATACTGACTTTCTCATTTCAAGCACTTTTCCTGCTGCATTTTTGAAGGGGAAGTGCGAGAGGATTTTTAAATAGCATTATAGAGCATTAAAACACACATTTGTGGTTTTGGTGTTATTTGGCAAAGAAACATAAGAGTGTTTTAAGTTGTAGTTTCCATAGACCTTCAGTGTGTGACAGGGCAGTGTTAACGCTTTGCATGTGACCTGCAGAACGTGTCTGACGTCCACAGATTTCTGACCTGGAATGTGCTGGTTTCTATATTGCAGGTGACACAACCCGTCAGCGAATCAAATTCAGTGACGACAGAGTGTGCAAGAGCCACCTTCTCAACTGCTGCCCTCATGATGTGCTCTCTGGAACTGTATGTAGCTAAATCTTGTGTTTTATTTAGACGAGAATGGAGAAATTGAATTATATTTGTTCTTTGTAGTATCTCCTTTAATTTCATGGTTTTCATGACTGTTCAGCACTCTCTGGCAGTTCAGAGGAACTTTCAT
The DNA here is from genome assembly GCA_013397935.1 of Dasyornis broadbenti. NCBI lineage: Eukaryota > Metazoa > Chordata > Aves > Passeriformes > Dasyornithidae > Dasyornis > Dasyornis broadbenti. Next base: position 347,954 of record VZRN01000754.1, on the reverse strand, counting down.
AAACAACTAGTTTATGGGTTATAAAGTTAATTTTTGGAATTCTGCTGTTTTATGCTAATTATTACTTAAATTTCATCATTTGCTATAACATGAAAAGCCAAATAACGTTACCTACGGGAATTGTGCTGTCGCAAAGTGGCCTTACACTGGTACAGTTCACAAGTAGTAGAAAGATATAAAATATAGTGTATGCCTAAGTTATGAAGTTACTTTCTTAAAAATCTGTGTTGTAATGGGAAAGTATTCCACAGATATATTTGTATAGATAAGTACATAGATTTTTCTTCCTTCAGAAATATTTTAATGAAAGTAATTGAAAGTTCAAATAATTACATTTCTAAAATTGAGGTTCATTTCATATGGTAGTGAGACTTACTGTACAATATCCAGTTACTGTGCCGTTTTGATAAATTCTAAAGCAGTTTTTAAATCTCCATTTATGGCATATTAGTAACTTGTTTGACTTGGACTTTTGTGTACTCTATAGTAGAAATCCCACTACCAGAGCTCAGGAAACAAGGGGCTTTGACACATGCCAGTGGCTTTGTCAGTGTGCCTGTACTTTATACCCTGTGGTCCATGTTTAAGGTAGCGTACTTTTTGTGAAAGGCAGTTGAGTTATGCTTCACTGATTATGTAACCTAATGTTTGAAGATGTTAGAATAATTAATAGGCAGTCCCACGTGGAGTCCCACGTGCCTACCATTCTTAATGGTGTGCTTGGGTAGCTTTTTTCACTGATGTTGGCACATTTTATTACCCTTTGGCACAAAAATAAGTACTGGGAAATCTGTCTGAAGTATTATTTGAAGTAGTATTGTGTATGAAGGTATATACAGTTCTATTTTGTGCATTACTGTCCAAACAAAATGGGGGGGAAGGGGAGAACAACGTGCTCCTTTTTACCCCTCTGTTATGCTGGACAGTCTTTTGGTTGTGTGGTGAGCAAATTAACTCCTGCTTGGGGGAGATATGGGACGTACCACTATGCTATAAAAGCATACAAAGTCATTGGTCAGAATCTGCAAGAAGAGACTTTTCAAATACCTATTTGACAGCTTTTCGTTGTGGTTTAATTTCTGTAAGCAAAGATTTCTAGAACAGCTGCAAGTAAGAAATGTTTATCTTTAGAACTATAAAAGTCATAGGTATCATGCAGTAGAGCCTCTTACTGTGCAGGTCAGTCATGTAGGCTGGGGCAGCTGACAAAGTTTTAAGTCCTCGTTGGAAATTTTCATTTGCCTCACACCAGATTCTGCTGCTGCTCTTGGAATACTAAACAAAACTGCGTCTTCAGAGAATATCAATCTTTTTCTTTTCCGTCCTTATAATGCCAGAAAATGTGTTCCACAATGTAAATCTGGGCCCAGAAAAACGTGACTAGTTTAATCCTTTTAGTGGGAGTAGTGGAAAGGGACTCATGAGGGACAGGCTTTACCTGGCCCATGTGATGTTCTGCTCTTTACCTGGTTGTAGATCTGAAGGAATGGACCTCCTCTTCTAACAGGAGTTTTTAAAAGGGCAGGAAGCATGGAGTCTTACTGAACAGTTTGTCATTGATTTAGAAAATCACTGTGAAGTTTTCTCCAGAGTTTTGATAGGAAGATTTTGATGCATCTTTGCATTCAAGATCTGTAGGTAACAGAAGCTGACTTTTTAAATTCAAGTCCATGAATGCTTCTGAAAGAGTAAGTTCTCTGGGGGCATTTTATGAGGTTAAGTCTCTACATTGAGGAGATTATCAGTGAAACACTGGACGTGAATTGCCATTTTTGTGTGTGTGTCACAAGATGATCTACAGTTCCTTGGTGCTGCGTATTACTGTTCCTGTCTGCAAAATGCAGACTTCTATACATTTCTAGTCCACCCACTGTTTCAAAAGCACTCAAGTGGGGCATTCACAGGTAAGACAAACAAAGTGACTCTCATGAGTAGGCTCTGTTACTTTAGTGTGTTCTTTCCCTTAATGGCCAAATTCCCAGAACTCCGCAAAGGCTTTGATTTCGCTTGACAATAAAAAGTGGTGTTCCGTAGGTTGCAGTATGTATTGGTAATATGTGTATACTTTTAGTTTAGGGATTTTATTTATGGATATGTTCTTGTTCTACTAAGTTTCTGGATTTGTAGACTTAGAAATTTCAAGTTAAGCAGTCAGAGGTGTCTCTTCCTGGTGGAGGTGATTTTGTGTTACATTCTGGGGAGAGATAGGAAGAGTACTGGTTTGGATTTTTTGTGGCATTATTCTAAGGGCAGTGGGAATAATGGGCTGTGTGGAAACTATAGGCAGAATACTGAGTCTCAGCAGCAAAAATGCAAAGATAAAACTGTTAGCATCCTCTTTCAGTTTATTAAATTCCAAATCTATAGTGCTCTGTGATTATCTTTTTATTCGAAAAGTGTTCTGAAGTTTGTGTGAGGCACATAATAAATTGATTGGTAAGATCTCAGAAGTTGTATGCAGGGTTGTAGAACAGTGCCTGTTTAGAACTTGCTTTTGATAATGCCTCTCACCAAAGCTATTTTTATTTTTAACTGTCAGTTTTTCATGTTTTGGTGCTCTGCTTTTTCATGATGATCACTTGGACACCAGTTCACACGGTCAGTGGTTTAACAGTTTGCTCATTCATTTTGAGCTGAAAATTTTGTAATGAGAGATTAGTAAGGCTTTGTAAGCCCTGGCTGATGGGACACTGAATAATTTGCCACTTAGAACTAGCAATTTTTTTTTTTCCTTTTTTTTTTTTTTTTTCCCTTAGAGGGTTAACACTGTTTTCCTTAATGGTTGCTGATGAGCTGATGATAAGACTTACGGGTTTTTTGGTTGTTTTCGTTTGGGATGGGTTTTTGTTTGTGGGTGTTTGCTTTTTTCCTTTACAAAAATGTTTGTTTATCCATATTATGAGATTGGGACTGAAGCTGCATATGTAGGAGTCAGATGACTCCTCTGTAAAGGTACAAACTTGTTAAGCAATGTTGTCTGGATGTAAAAGGTCTGTGCTGTCTTCTGCAGGTTTTACAAGTTGTGTGTTTTCTCAATCTTTTTGTGTTTCTGAATGAACACCAGAGTACCAATGAAAATGACAAGGTGGGGAGATTGAAAACTAATACCTGTAATAAGGCTATTATTAAGTAGTAATGTCTTGAATAGTTGTAGTAACCCAGTAGCTGTCTTTGAAAATCTGAACACTTCTGCATCAATCTGGCTTTCTTACCAGCTTGATTGTGCTTCCCTGATGAAAAAGGTTTCACAAATACTATATGTGGTCCTGCAAATTATGGTTGAGGAACTCCTATCTGTTCAGTGAATTAACTTTGTATTTATGTCTATTTGTTGAGAAAAATGGCCTCTGGCATGTTATGTATGCAGACCTGAAAGTATGCTCTGTTGGCTCACCCTGCAGTTAAACATATCTTTAGATACTCCTCAACTTATTGCACACAGCCCTTCAGGACTCTTACTGACTAAAACCACATTAATCAAGACCTTGGTTTAGCAATATACTTGAATACATGATTAACTTTAAGCTTATTAGGAGTGGAATTCAGCTCTAGATTAAGACATCTAAATTTAGATTTCAGCTGAGGAGCTAGGTGTTGAAGCTTGCACTGAAGTCAGAAAGTATCTAGGCGGTGGAGCCTAGAAAAAGATGCAGGGGGTATCCCTCTCAAGGTGGGCTGAATCCATTTAGGCTCACAGAATGAACTGTCTAGATCTCTTTTACTGTGTAAGAGAAGTTTGGATAGTTCACATATGTGCAGATAGGTGTTAGTAAGAAGTTTTAATCTGTAGTGGATTTATTTGCCGGTAGTCCCATTGGCTCTGGAACTATTTGCGTGCTTAAAACTTAGGTTTTCAGGTGTGGCTGTGATTTTATGCTGTACTTCTAGAAAAAGCATTAGAAGCTGTTAGAAGACATTGTGTCTGAGGGCATCAGCTTTTCAGTTCAAGACTGATTTGATCATGTGAACCGCCTCAGCTTAGCAAATCAAATTACATTAGGCTTGCATAAGCTACCTCAGTTTGTAGCCTTCAACCCAGTGGTGGTGAATTGTAAAGTGCACTGTTGTCCTCTGAAGTGATCATGTCAGTCTCTTGAAATATATTCTTAATTTCTTTGACCAGCACCAGGAAGGTGAAGTGATTGTACCACACTCCATCTTAATGGGTTTAATTTATTGGGGTGCAGGGGAGGGGTTGTTACTTTCTGCATGGTTATCAACCTCAATGTTAATACATTCTATAGTTAGGGTATAAGAACAAATACTATGTAAACACAGAAATATCTCATTTAATAACAAGAAAGACTGCTACTAGTTTTGGTAGCGAAGATCTAGTCTAAGAACTTGAAGTCTTTAAAAGTGGGAGTATGGTTACGTGGAGAAGTGTATTTTAAAAATGTATTATACTTCAGAAGATACCTGGAATTCAGTGGTGACTCAGGACTTTGACTTATTATTTTCTGCATCTTTTTTACTCAGCATGTCTTTCTTGCCAGTTACAAAAGTTAACTCTTAGTGGAGTCAGAGGACTTAAATCTCTTTCTAAATATGTGTTGCCTACAAGAAAGGATGAGCTTTATCACAAGTTTAGAAATCTGTTCGAAACAAAATCGGTAGTGCAGTGGAGAATGACGTCTATAATGAGGAAGATCTCAGCAAAGAGTTTATCTTCAGCTTCTTTTTGTCAGAAGTTAAGTGTTCTCATACAGACCCTAGCAGTTGCCTTGACAGTTTGGTAAAGGAAGAGATCTGATTCCTCCAATATCAATTTTTCAGCAGTGTCAGGTCTTTCTAAGCAAAGAAACAAACAAAAAATTCTTCTCTAGCTGAAGGTGAACTGCTTTGGTATCTTTGTATCTAGAAAGAAATATCTACATAAACACTGCCCAGAGTATCTTCTTTCAAAAGCCTATCAAAGATAAGTGCTGTTTTTAGAAGCATTTGTTAGTTTGTGCTACTGTGCTACGCTTGGCTCAACATCAGCCCTCTGTGTTTTACGTAGCTTTAGTTTTTCTGTGCTCTTTCTGCAGTCTGTATAGAGTACATTCGATAATCAAATTTCTGGTGTCAAAGGAACAATGTAGTAGTTGTGAAAGTGCCAAAATGAGAATTTTGCTATAGGTAGATCAAGATCTAAAAAAGAAAAGGGGGGGAAAAGACCCCATCTTAATTTCATGTTCCAGAAACGGCATCACATCAGAGTTTGGTTTCCAGTTGAGTTATTGGTCAGCTACTCAGAGTGCACATTTGTTTTGCAGATAAACTCTGAATTCACAGTCTCTGTTGCCAGATCCTTGACCAGCTCTTCCTTGTCAGCTCATATTTAACTCATTTGATAATTTTATTTTTTTTTGTACCTGATATGAGTGAAGCAGTGCTATGCAAATTAAATGTATGTAATTCATATTTCTTTATTGTACCAAAGGCATTCTGTCTCTTTTGTGGATGGGACAAAAATGGTTACTGAATCATTTGAATATTAAGTAGTTTGGGATGAAAGTCCAGTTTTTTAAACCTCAGCTCTGGCAAATCAAGCAGCTTTAATTGCCCATCTAACACTGAGAAATAAAGTATTGCAGAAAACGGTCAGCAAGTACTCGAAGCCATTAGTTTCTTAAGCAGAATTCAGCAATAACAAAAGGACTCCTGATATCCTGCTTTGTATGTGGTTACCTAGATTAATCTTCAGCAATAAAGAATCTCCAAATATACAGGCTTTTCTTCAGGTTTTAATCTCAGTAAAAGTGCGGAAAGCTGCAAAAAGACCCAAAGCATGGCTTAGCTTACTCAATGAACTTTAGTTATGTCTAGCCTGGGAACTTGGATATTTTCATCTTTCTTTATTTGTGTTGTTCATCTGAACTTCTCTGTGAATCACTTTTAAGTAGTGTAAGTCTGTCTGAAAGTCGGTGTATTGACAGTGAAAAACAGTTTAAGTTCATTCTTTTTAAGCCTTCCAAGCTCAGTGTCTGAACATGAGTCTCCCTCTTACACATCTTCTGTTTCAGATGTGATTGATCTTTAAATGGCTGAGTACCAACGCTTGTTCTTTGCCTCTGGGGGGAGGGCATGTCTTGGCACCAAATTGCAAGGTGGACTTGTGGAAAAGGAAAATAATGTGTCTTACTCCATCTTCTGTCCATTTTTATCTACTTTGCAACTACTCATATGAGCCAAATTATAGTAAAAGCTGCTCTGTGCTTATTAAAGTTCTTGGCAGTCATGATCCAGCATACACTTTTGGCGGTAATGAATCATCCCCAGGATGAGTTGTCTTTGCCTGACGCTGCATAACTTACACCAGCAGAAGTGCTTTTTAGCCTGTTTTTGCATTTAATACGCAAACTTACCGAAGAGTGGTGGGGTTATTAGATCTCTCTCCATTTGGGGTTGCTAGTAGAACTTTTATGAAAGTCATTTAGTAGTAATATTTCTGTGAAGGCTTTCAAAGGGCTACCCATGACTAGTATAGGCTGTGTTAAGGAGCAGTTCCAACAGTGATGTAATTTCTTCAGCGGCAAAACTAATGATAAAGAATCCTTTTCTCTTGTACCTGCTTGCTCTTGCTCCCTGTCTGTTATGCCATGTAGGTATTTCTAAGGCAGCCCTGTTGGGTCAAAGAGGGGAAGGGGAGCCAAAATTTCTTCTCTCATGATTGAGACATCTAACAAAAAGATGTAACATGCTCCTTGTCCCCCAAAATTTCATGCTAACATTACTGAAGTTATGCATGAGCTTTTGAGTTTGCCACCTTGATACTGAAAGAGACCCCAGCTTAAGTCTACTGCTTAAGCCTACACTGTGTTGTCCCCTACATATCGTCAGCACATTGTTTGTGTGGCTGCCCAACAAGTTGGACAAAGGTACGCTGCTGAAAAATTTGCCTCTGTTTGGTTTGCTAAGTTTGTTTTTTTTACCCAGTCAATACCCAGATTGTGTTCAACAGCACAGGCAGATGTGCTAGCATGGAGTGGCACAGCACGGGGATAAGGGGAGGACAGAACACTTCTCAGGAGTAATGCTGGCTCAGAGTAATTCCCATCCTTTCAGGCTTTGGATTTACAATTCCCAGTTAGAAGCAAAGAAATCAGAAAATGTTCTGTTTTGTGGAGGTTAAATCCAACCGAAATAGAGAGAAAAGAAACATAAAATGAACAACGTGTCATGTGAATTCTGGGGGGTTTTTAGTGTGTGATGGAGTTTTATTTCATGCAATTATTCAAAGTGTATGCAGATTATATCTTAGGAATAGCAGGGGTTTTGTGCCATGGTGGATGTGTTTCAGGCTTTTTGTCGTTGTACTCAGACCTACTGAAGTGTGTCACTAGCCTTACCTGTGCATTTATAACTTAAGCGCCTCACTTCAAGCAGGATTGGCCTTGACTTTTACAGTTTAGCTTTAAAGACCTTTTTCAGTACAAGACATGAATCAGCATAAAGACCATCTTTTCACAATTTGACGATAATTTTTAAGTGTCCGATTTTCAGGTAATTTTTAAAAAGTTCTTTGACATTGCTCTCCTAGTACTGAAATACTTCCCTGAAAAAACTGCTTCAGTTTAAATAATAAGTCAGCGTGCCTTGGAAAGAGACATCCATAATACATTGCTCAGCTTCAAGGTCTTTGTGGATTTGCATCAGTTAGCAAAATTGCTGAGGTCCTGTGTAGTTGCAAAAGGAAGAGCTAATCTTTTCCTTTATCATTGCAGCGAGACGTTCCCTATTGCAATCAAATGTTTTCCGGAAAACAGATTTATGGTGGCTGCAGGGGATTTAAATAACTAGAGTTTATAAAAAACCTTTCCAAGTTCAAAATTCTTTATTTTACTGATGTGGTTGTTTTTTTCTCTGTCTGAAACTTCTGTGTGAAATAAACCAACAGCTTCTGTAAAAATTATTTTGTTGGTTTCATTGGAAGTCTTAAGTAAAAACCTGAGAAGACTAAAAGAAGTGAATTTTATTTCTTTTACTGTACTTATGAGGCTTGGATTGTTTACTTAAATCCAAGTATTTTATTTATCAAAAACAAGCAAGAAAACAAAAATGCAACAAAACCCCTGCTCATTTGGCTTGCAGCACTTTCTGAGTTAACAGTCATCTCCCAGTTACAAAAGCCACAACACAAGTAATTAATTATTTTAGGTTTGGGTTTAAAATTGTTATTTAACTACAACAGTAACAGCTGTTCCCATCGGAGTTCAATTTTCATCATGTGCTTTCAATGTTAAGAAAGGCTTCATTTCTTCCTAATATTAAGTGAGCAGTGCCAAGAGCAGATTTAACTGAAACTGCTGGTTTTAAGTGCTGTAAATAACAATCACTTCCAATGATTATACATCAGCCTGTGCTTTTGCAGAGAGGCTGTTTTGGGTTTATTCAGTTTTGTTTCCATTTCAGATTGGGTGGTAGGGAGGATGGGGGTGTTGGTTTAGGTTTTTGGTTTGGTGGTGGTTGTGGTTGGATTTTTTCATTTGATTTTTGGCAAATGCACATTGCTCTGTCTTGGTCACCAGACTTGTCGTAAACAGACTGGATGAGGATTCCTTATGCTGTGTCCTATGCAAAATTCAATTTAAAACCAGTATTTGTTACCTAATAAGATTCTGGGCACTCTCCTTGGTGAGATTGTATGCCCACTCAGTGAAGGGAAGGAGTTCCTTCCCTGCCTAGAACCGTTTTAGATTACAAGTGAAATACCTGTACTTTTTCTTCCCTGATTCTTGAACATAGTCCAGCACTCAGTTTATCTTCACTCATTTTCAAAATGTTTTGCAGGGCTTTGACTTTTGGCTGTCTTACTTGAAATGCTTCAAGAATGTTTTTTAAGCAGCACTTCCAATGGTGCTGTGATTGTAGCTATTTCAGGTGATGAATATAACTGAAACACAGTGTATCATAGAGTGCGCAGGCAGGTTCAGGTCAAGAATTTGACCATTTAATTACCAGTTATTTTCATGGAACTTAGCTCTACTAAACTGTTTAAATTCAATACAGGTTGTTCCACTTCAGTCACTTTTTTAAACTTTTCGTAAAACAGCATTTTTCCAGGACATTGATACTTTGTGATGCAAACAGCCATCATGATAAATTGTTTGTTCTTTCTGCTTTACTACATCTTGATTAATGCATGTCTGTCAAAGACCTGGTATCGTCTTACAGCTTTGTTAAACTCTCATTCCCACAAGGGAGATGACTTGCTTCAGAATATTTGACTGTAAAAGAAAATCATGCTAACCTTGTTCCTTGTAACACTTCTGAAAAGTTAAACTACATTGCCTCTGTCTTTTCAGAGAATGGACCTTGGAGAATGCCTGAAAGTGCATGACCTGGCTTTAAGGGCAGACTATGAAATAGCATCCAAAGATCAAGATTTCTTCTTTGAGCTTGATGTATGTATTTTGTCTTAGTAGTGGAGGAAAAGCATAGTTTGTGTATTTAGGTGGATAAACCGAGCAATAGAAGTTAAGTTTTGGTGGACACTGAAGGAAAACTTTTGAAAAGCAATTTTTTAAAGAGGCAGAGCAACCCTTGGCACAGTTACATGAAAGATACTTGCCTCTTCATGATTATGTGCTAATTTGTGTTGGTAGTTGGAGTTGTTAACCGCTATTAGACAGCTACTTAGTTGTTGTCTAGGTAGAACTGTTAATGGCCTCTCAAACAATCATAAACCTGAGTGCTGTCTTAGGGTATCAAGTAGCAAGCAAATGTTAAGGCTGTGTATGCTTTGAATAGAGTTTTAAATTCCACATTTGTTGAAGAAAGTAATTTTGTGTTGGAGATAACAAATCCTTAACTATGTCTCCATACACCATAGCTTGTTTTGAACTCCCAACTAGAAGTTAGTCTTTGCTAGGACAAACGGATTTGGGAGTTGTATTTTTATTGGGAGGAATGGTTAATATCCTTAATAGCTTAAAACCCTAGAGAAGAAAGTTTCAGTATTGTGTATAATGGCTGAATGAAGTATCCTGAACAGCCTTTCTAGAATTTTAATACCTTCTAGAAATACACACTTCTTCTTTGAGAACTTAAGACAGATTCACTTCCAAATTTCTGCAAATACTTAGAAACTATGACAGTGTGTAGACTGTAATTTTTAAAACATTTTGTATTAATATGTGTGATTAGTCAGCATAAACTGGTAGATTATTGTTTCACTAATCACTAATAAAAACTTTAGAAAGTGAAGCCTTAATAAACTCGTGAAGCCTTACAGCTAATGAAATATTTATATTCTTGACAGCATTGATCCTTGTTCTTGATATTTTAGGCAATGGACCACCTGCAGTCATTTATCGCAGACTGTGACCGGCGGACAGAAGTGGCTAAGAAAAGACTAGCAGAAACCCAGGAGGAGATCAGTGCTGAAGTTGCTGCTAAAGTAAGCATGTCAACCTAGCTGCTGATGCCATTTTGAAGGTCTCTTTTTCTAAGGAGCCAATTTCAAGTTTTGGAAAGATAGCAAATCTGAGAACTCATCGTGAAGAGGGGGAAAAAATAACACATTTTCTCTGTCCTTCCTAAAACTGCCTTTAAGGCACAGAAGAGAACACAGGGAAGTGACCTCTCTGATATTTTTGACCTCAGGAAACTTGACTCTGTGAATCCATGCCACGGAAATGTTAGTAATTCTTACACTTTTTGATCCAAACTTCATCCATAAAGTAAACAAAAATCGATGTCCTTCTCTCTAGATCTTTTTTGAATTTAAAAAAATCCCCAACAAACTATCATTTCTCTGCACAAATATGCAAATGCTAGTATTAATGTTTGTACAAATGTTAATTTTTCAAGACTGGTATAGACAACAGTGTTAATTACTTGAAGTTTTCTGAACAAAATCCTTCTCTGGAATTGCACATAGACTTGGTAACTCAGTCTTTTTCTGTGTTTTTTCCAGAGAGGCATTTTCTGTTTCACTTTTACTTGGAGAAGTTCTCTCTACATATTTCTTTTAATTCTATCCTTCCAATTTTGCATATAATGACTGAGTTCAGATTGTTCTCCATAATTAAAAACATTTCCTGTGTTAAAACTTTCCTTGTCTTTCAAGGCTGAAAGAGTTCATGAATTGAATGAAGAAATTGGGAAACTGTTGGCCAAAGTAGAACAGCTTGGAGCTGATGGGAATGTGGAAGAATCTCAAAAAGTAATGGATGAAGTGGAGAAGGCTCGGGTGAAGAAGAGAGAAGCAGAAGTAAGTTGATTGTGTAAGGCTTGGGGGATGGAGAGGGCAGGGTCAAATATTCAGCTGGATGGCCTCTGTGTAATGCAAGACATGTCTGTCACTTCCTTAGCTAATTGCTTCATATAAAACTAAAGAAATTGCATTGTGGCATGCTGTACACTTAAAGTTGCTACCCTTCAATACACTCCTGCTATTAAAATTACACTCCCTTCCACAAATGATACATTGATCTTAGTTTGGCTGTACTGGTCAGTTGTGTCAGTGGGCAGTGCCTTTGTGGCCGTGATGGTTGGACTGACTTTCCTGATTTGGTCTCACAGCTCTTTCTGTGGCAGCCCTGCTCATGCTGTGCTGTGTGACTCCTACTGGAAAGCCTCAGTGAAGTGATCATTGTCTTCACCAAAAGATTGTTAATGTCTTGTGTATCAGGAAAGTCAAAATGATCCCTTTAAATGTTCAGGTGACAGAACTCACCAAGAGCTTTTTCATATTGTGTTACAACAAGATACTGAAATTTCTAGAAGCCAATGTCTGCAATTGTTTCAGTAGTACCAGAAGGATTGCTGGCAGTCTTGCTGGTCTGACATCTGAATGTCTTTCTACATAAATTTTGGTGAGATAATGGTGTAATCAGTGTCTAAAATGCAGAGAGATTTCTCAGGAAACTAATACTGTTTTAAATGGGGTTCAGAATTAAAACTGGTGTAATATTTTCATATGTCAACATAGTAATTGTAGTGTTAATGTGTAGTGTTAATTTTAGTGTTAATTCATTGTTGTACATGAAAAAGCTGCTCATCCTTCTATGTGATATAATCCTAACATAGTCGTTACCCCACTTCCTTTTTTAATTTGCAAAACCAGTTGCTGATGTTCTGCTTTTAAATGTGATCAGTTTTCAAAGGAAGGAAATATGCCTTGTATCTTAGTGAGAGAGCTGATTTATGAGTAGTGTGAACTTATTAAAGGGTGTTCTGGTGTACAGAGAATTCTGTTATTTGTAGTGTATCTTTGGTAAAGTGTCATCCTTGTGTTTATGTGCATTGAGAAGTAACAGCAAATGGTTTTTGTTTCCTAGGAAGTATACAGGAATTCTATGCCTGCCTCCAGCTTTCAGCAACAGAAGCTACGGGTTTGTGAAGTGTGCTCAGCTTATCTTGGTCTTCATGACAATGACCGACGACTTGCTGATCACTTTGGAGGAAAACTACATTTGGGATTTATTGAAATAAGAGAGAAGCTTGAGGAACTCAGGGTAAATCATTCTTACATTTTTGTGTGTGCTCCCACTTAACTATTTGCCAGGCAGCCTTAATGTAATATTTCTTTCTGGGTGTGGGAATTTTTTTCAAATCACTTTACACTTTTGGATTTCACTAGCCTAAAACCACTAAACATTCTAATTTAACATCAATTACCTGGATAGATTTGTAAGATGACCTCTTTTGCACTGAGGTATATTAAAACACACGTTCAAAGTAATGCATCTTGGGAAGAAAGAGCTTGAATCTACTTGTAAAATGGGGAACTGTGTTTTGAATGAACAACAGCAGTGTTGAAACATACTTAGCAGTCATAGTAGATATCCAAATGAACTTTGCTTTTAGCCAAATGATTGACTGAAAGTAATAAGGCAACTTGAAAATACGAGAGCATGTAGTAAGGAGGATGATAACACTTGGAACAGTTTTCAAAAAAATGTAAAGAAATGCTTGGAATTCAACCTGCTATATGGTGAATGACTATACTCAATTTGTTTATCTGGACAAAGATTAAGAAAGTGACTTTGATGAAGTTTTCTTTTTCTAAGTAGTTTTTGAAGGCTTTTAAGCTTAACTGACAGCAGGTGAAATAATAAATAGATTTCAGCAACTCAAGGCTGTAGCTATCCAAATTGGGAACACAAAACGATGTATGTCTTGAAGTCAGAAATAATTGTTATGAGGAGGCTGCATGTTCTCTATAGCTTGAACATTTGAAATCCAGTTGGAATATTATAACAACCCTATCTTAACCAGAAATCATGTGCTGGAGGAAAGACTTACTGGAATGATATTCTGGACTTCTAGTTTTCAAGAGGATGGATTTGAACACCGATGCTATTTATGACCTTAATGTACAAATTATTGAGCTCACAGCTCAGTTAAGCATTTTAACTGTAGAAATCACTAAAGACAGTAGTCAAATTAGTTGAAGCCCTGAAAGCAAAAATTGCTGCTACTGGATTTGAGTAAATTGGCTCGGTTTATGTTTTGTAATATTCCAGCTGTCTTGCATGGGTACTGTGACTTACCCTTCAGAGAGCCCAACTCTTTCTGTTGATGGTGTTGGCAATTTAGGCTCCTAAATATAGCTTAGATGCCTAGAACAGGTCACGTGTGCTTCCTCTCATCCCTCCATGAAATTATGCAAAGAGTCACTTGAACAAAAACTTTGCTGGTAGTTAAACTGCTGATGTTGTACAAGGAAATATATAATTTGACGTCAAGGGTTGAAATAACTGATTATTTACACCATTTGGAAAAAAATATGCATGGATAACTATTTCACATTCCCAAAGCATCAATAAATTAATCTTTTGAAGTGCTTTGCTAACAAAGAAAGAAAACAATAACTGTCCCCTCCTTCCTCAGAGCTCTCCTCAGAGATCTAATCAAGATGCTGCTGGGGCAATTCCACCTCTCAGAAGAAGGTCTTTACAAAGAGTTGAATTTCTTGCATCATGTCCAGAAGGTGGCAAGACTTGAGTTTGGCCAGATCTCCAGTTGTGAGTTCCACATCTGAGGGCCCTCTACTGAGCGTGCCTTGTCCCCAGTAGTAGTGAGTTCACCCTGGGGGCTATCAGCTGAAGCATCTGCTCTAACTTTGTCTCGCAGTCACAGTACAGAAACAAGTAGCCTCAAAACTTAGGTGTCGGCCCAACCAAGTCCTTTAAGAAACAATTAACTCTCCCAGTTCTGGTTCCTTTCTGCCTTTCCTCAGTGTCCAGAATATGATAGGATTGGCATGGAAACTCTCACATTAAAGGCATGACTTACCGCTCTGAACTCCCCTTGATTAAAAACTTAATATTTAACTCTGCATATTTCAGGTCTTCGTGTAACACCCACCTGCAGCTCTTCTGCAATAACTTCTGTTTCTTCAAGAAAAAAATACAATATATGTATATATATACTGAGGAACAGAGTGAGAATAATATGCACAAGGGAAAGGGGATATGCCTGAGGGAAAGAACTGAATGTTAACTGTCTAGATTATTTTTATAACACCTTCATGTGAGAAATTTTTAAATACAACTTAATATATTCTTTTGTTTTTAGAGGATTGTGGCTGACAAACAGGAGAAACGAAATCAGGAACGTCTGAAACGTAGAGAGGAGAGGGAAAGAGAAGAACGGGAGAAACTAAGGAGGTAGGGATCTATTTTAATTGCATGTACATTGTGACCTATTTAAGTGTAATGAACAAACTGATACAGTTCATACACATTTCTAAATTTGCAGAATTAAAACAGTTTGTATTCCTTGGAAACTTACAAGGATTGAGATGGAATTTCATTCTAAGTCTTAAAACATGGAATTGTTTTCATAAAAAGCCTTTTTAAAACTTACTGATAGTGTTGCCTCTACATATTTGAACAAAGGGCCTTTAAATGAGATAATTTTCTGGTGTGTACCTTGTTTTGAGACTTCACAGAGCTCCTTACATCTGTTAGCAATTTTCTTCATAGATGTTAGAAATTTTCCTTATTGGAAGTAGTTGAATGTATGATTGTATGTATGAAGGGAAGTAATTCCCTGTTCTTCTATGAAGTAATACCGTCCAGGCCTTGTGGGGCTAGAGTGGAATGGAGCCTGAGCTGCAGTTCTCGACATGCTAAGTTTGAGGTTAACAGTGTAAATTTCTGAAATCTGTTGCAGTCTGGTACTGTTTGCCTGTCAGGAAACAAGGGAGTACTTACTTCAGCTGTAAACTTTTTCTGTGGGAAGGATGTGCAGTAAAAAGCTGGTTAGATATTCTGGGTTTCTAGTATGGTAGTATAAGAAAAAAAATTTGAAAAACCCCAACAAACACAAAAGAGGGATGTGTTTCCTGATAAACGTGTTACAAACATGTTGACATCAAATAAAAGGCCTTAAAATAATTGCTACTAAATCAAGAAATACAGTAACAGGTCAACTAGTCTGGTTTGTTATTACTAAATTGCACTTTATTCGATAGTGAGATTCTCTAAGAAAAATTACTATTTTCCATTTATTTCAGGTCCAGATCCCACAGCAAGCATGCCAAAAGGTATATAAATCTGCAGACAAGGAATACCAGCGGTGAAGTTAGCCTTTCACAAGCTGGAACATTTTAAGTTTGTCTAGCACTGTTAGTTTAAGACGTCCATCTTTACAAACAAAGCTTTCTGTTACATAGTCATCTCTCTGTGTGTTTGTGCAGTATTTATCACCATGTTACTGAGTTTATACATCTACATCTATTTTGTGGCTCCTGCAATGCAGCTTCATGTCCCAAGTAACACTTAAAACACAGAGAATTGTTTTTCCTTTACAAAAGTTTCTGGCTAATACCTTTTGGTGAAAGCCCATGTTTTCAAAATCCTAGGCACCAGGTTAACTGTCAACAGGTCACCCACGAATAGTTTGAGTGTTCTTTCCAACCTGCACAGTTGAAGGTCACCAGTGAGGTATGATTGAAAAGTGATTTGGGAAAAAGAAAAGAAAGGAAGATACCATATGTGAATGTATAGTGTTTAGAACCTTCCAGACTAGTTTTGTTGTTGTAGCTATGGGCAAAAACATAGTCCACTTTTTAAAGAACATCATAATACATGGATTCTGGCATATGATCCCTGTCACTGCATCATGAAGTTCTACAGCTTTGCCTGATAAAGACACCATTCTAAAATTCAAAGAAGTAGATTTTTTTTCATATTTTTGTTTGCTTTCAGAAGTCTGAATTGGCTATGCTGTAGACATACAGTCATGAATTAACTGCAGAATTGTCTGCATTAGTCAAGAAGGAGTTTGTAGCCTTTCTAATGTCGCTTTCTCCCATCTGTTTGCCTGTGATCAGACACTGCAGTGGCTCTGAACACGGCAGGCCATTCTCTGTACAGATGTGCTCACACATGGAGTGCATAATTCCCAGTGCACTGGTGAGAGCCGCTGGCTGAAAGCAGTGTGTGGTGTAAGGCCTCTCTGTTCCTAGATCCAGGTCCCGAGATCGCCGCAGGCATCGGTCTCGCTCAGCCTCGCGGGAGCGCAAGAGAAGGACTCGATCCAAATCCCGTGAGAAACGCCACCGCCACCGGTCTCGCTCCACCAGCCGCAGCCGGAGCCGCAGCCATCATAGAAGCAGGCACAGCTCCAGGGAGAGAAGCCGAGAACGCAGCTCCAAAAAAAGGTAAACGTTGCCCTAGAAAGAGATGGCTTTTCCCAATATGCAACGAGAATTTTCACACTAAATTAAGTTTATGCTTGCCACTTGGCAATTCAAACACATTTTGAGTCTTTGCTCAGATTTCAGTCACAACTTCAGCATTTTATGATTTGACACACCGTAGTGATTTTTTTTTTTTTTTCCTTTTTTTAATAACAGTAACAGGGTTATATATTATTTCTGTTTTGGATGAGTGCTACAGAGTATCGGTGTCAAGTTGATAATACCTATTTCCTGCAGCATAGAAAGTGAAATAGCTGATTTTCATTTGAACCCCGGGATATCAGCAGTCATCTCACTGTCATATATTTGGGGTTTTTTTTCCATGGGACTTTTGTTGCCAACGCCAGAGCTCATCTGTTGTTTTTGTCTGGTGCAGTACACAAGTTTCGGTATGCCTGAAAATAAACATGTTGCGCTGCATCTGAAGATAGTGCTTTGCAAGGACTTCTCATGGAAGGATTACTGCAGGGGGCAGGCTGGGGCTGTTGCTTTTGAATGATTCACTTGCTGTGTGCTCTGAGGCTTGGCTGGCATATTTTACATGAATGAGGTGAGCACAACTTACAGGAGTTGGGATTGCACAGTGAGGCATTTGGTGTGCTCATAAACAGGATTCCTTCCTTGTGTAGGTTACGCACTGTGCATACTTTGGGAGCAGTACAGTGATAGGGTGCCCAGTCTTAAAACCCTGAGACTGTTGATCTGCAAGACATAAAAAGTCTGGTTTTGAAGTGGCCACACGTGCAGGGTTTATAGTTCAAACTATTTCAGGAGTTAAATCATTGTTACTTCTGCAGGGGACTTGGGCACAAGATACTTGATAAACAGTTGTGCTAACACCAGGATGAGCCACTTTGGCATGGAGCTTCTCTTCTTCTGTGACTCGTAGTTTGTTGAATAGGGGTAGTGCCTGTGGATCTCGGTGTTTCTTGCAAGTACTAAGTCTTGCAAACCACAACATTGGAGGGAAAATAATCTTTTCAGATGAGCAGCTAATGTGAAAGGTCACTTTGTAAGCTTACAAAAAGAAATTAGTACAGGAGCATTTTGCAGATCTTAGTTTTGAAGCTTTGAGGCAAAGTGACAGTAATTTTCTGAAAGTGTAGAGAGTACAGTCTCACTGTCCAGTGCACCAAATGTTTTGACTAGGAAATGAGTGGCTAGCTTTATAGCATGCTGTTAAGATTTTTCTGTAAAAGTCTGTATTATAATATTTTGGGATTGCAGTGCTTGGTAAAGTACAAATGCAGTGTGTTTCAACAACAGACCTAAGTGCATCTGCAAGGGAATATAGAGGAGGATGTCTAATGCATTTTTCTCCCATACAGGTAGCTAAGTTAAAACTATGTAGTTTGTTTAACAAAACAAGTCTTTTCTGTCTCCATCATAAAGGTTTTGAAAATGCCTGTTTATCAGAGTAAAATGTCTAAAAAGAACACTACCCCAACCTTTCAAAGTCACACAAGGGTGAATTCTTGTAACAAAATATGGTAGAACAGATTCCAGGTTTGGTTTGTATTTGTCATGTAGAAGCCTCCCTTCCAGAATTATGCAAGTGAATTTCCCCCTGCTTTTAAGCAAACTCCTGTTTTTAAAGATGTTTTTTAAGTTTTTAATGTATACGCTTGAAAAAGGCTGGACACTGTTCATAAACTAGAGACTGCAGATGAGAAATTTCAACTAAACTCCAGTTAATGCAGACTTGGAGGTGGAGGCTGAAAGTAAGAGACGTAGTGAAGCACATTGAACTTAATCTGGGCTCTGTGATAAATGTAGATTAAATCCTACCTCAAAGTACTTTCTTTTGAATTGGAAAGTACAAAAGGGAGACGGGTAGAATGATTTCTGATGTCTTCTCATGCATTTCCGTTTATATAAATCTAAAGTTGGGTTGGAAAAAGAAATAAAATACAAAATCTGAGTGCTGTTTGGTAGCTACTAATTCATGACTAACTGAAATTCTCAAATACACTGCACTTTTCAGATCCTCTAAAGAAAGATCTTCCAGAGACAAAGAGCGTTCAAGAGATCGTGATAGAACATCCCGTGACAAAGACAGAAGCTCGAGGGAGAGGTCTCCGCGGGATTTCAAAGACAAGAAACGTTCATACGAAAGCGCCAATGGCCGATCGGAAGAGCCGAGGAGCTCAGAGGAGCGTGAAGCAGGGGAGATATAACTGGCTGTATATTCACCTGATCTCTAGCTTCCTATGGAGTTGCGTACTTTGGTTTAGTTTACAGTTGTTCAAAGGGACACCAGTGAGCAGTTCCAGACACTGATCCAACTAGGGTAGATGTACAGTATATAAAAGTGGTTATAACAAAGTCAGAATTAAACCCCATGAATTAATGATGCCTAAAGCTGGGTCCTGGACTTCCACCAAGTTGTAAAACTTTTCTGAAATATTTCTCTTTATTCAGGACAACAGTTTTATGTACCAAGATGCAGATCTCAATGTTTTTAATCTCCTTTCCAATACAAGTTAGTGAACAAATTATATTGTACTACTTGCCTTGGGTGCTTTTGAACCTTTATAATTTCTCCAATTCTGCTCCAGTCAAAACAGCAGCATTGAAAGGTTGTATTTGGGGGGATTTTTTTTTTGTTTGTTTGCTTTTTTGTAAGAGGGTGGGTGGATGGATATTAACTTTTACTCTAAGGTTATGTTCCCAGTGTTGGGTTTTGTTTTTGTTTGGGATCCTAGGAGTTGATTACAGTGGGAGCATTTAGACAGGAACGTGTGCTGGAGAAAGCGGAAATGTCTTTTTACAGTGCCTATTTAGACTTGGAAATTGAACAGCTGTTGCATTACATCTTTTTTATTTCTACTTAAATTTTGAAATCAAAGCCAGTCCCATATCTGTACCATTTGATTGGTATGTGTTCAATATATTTGTTTTTTTCCATAAGGACTCTTTCTGCTTTTTCTTGTGGGGTACAACTTTAATTGTATTAAAACAAACAAAAAAACCAGCAACAACAAACACAAATTAAGAACAAAAGAAATAAAAAAAATTAAAAAGAAACCATATTGTCCAATAACTTAACAAGGATACTGGTCTCTTTAAGGTGGTTAACTCTCAGTTCAGTCTGTTCAAAAATAATGTCTGGTTGTTAGAGTTTTTAACATTCAGATGTGCTCTAGGAGAAGTAGTCATTCTGCCTACAATCCTGATTATCCTGAAATCTTCAGAAGCAGGAACACGTGGAGTCAGAATCATAGAACAGTTTGGGTTGGAAGGGACCTTAAAGATCATCGAGTTCCAACCCCCTTACTGTATTCAGGGACATCTTTCACTAAATCAGGTTGCTCACAGCCCTATCCAACCTGGCTTTGAACAGTTCCAAGCATGGGGCATCCACAGCTTCCCTGGGCAACCCCTCACAGCCCTCACAGCAAATAATTGATTCCTCATATCCAATCTAAATCTACTCTTTTTCAGTCTAAAGCCGTTCCCCTTATCCTGTCTTTACATGCCCTTGTAAAAAATCCCTCTCCAGTTGTAGGCTCCCTTTAGGTACTGGAATGTGCTGTAAGATCTCTCCAGAGCCCTTTCTTCAGACTCAACAACCTGAACTCTCTCAGCCTTTCCTCGTAGGAGAGGTGCTCAGTCCCTTTAATCACCTTGGTGGCCTCCTCTGGACTCGCTCCAGCTGGTCCATGTCCTTCCCTTGCTGGGGACCCCCGCTCTGGATGCAGCGCTGCAGGTGGGGTCTCAGCAGAGCAGAGCAGAGGGGCAGAATGCCCTCCCTCACCCCGCTACCTTGGATGCAGCCCAGGACACGTTTGGCTCTCTGGGCTGTGAGTGCACATTGCTGGGTCGTGGCCAGCCCCTTGTCCACCTGTACCCCAGGTCCTTCTCGGCAGGGCTGCTCTCCATGTGTTCATCCTCCAGCCTGGATTTGTGCTTGGGATTGTCCTGACCCAGATTCAGCACCTTGTACTTGGCCTTGTTGAACTTCGTGAGCTTTGCATGGACCCACCCCTCAAGCCTGCTGAGGTCCCTCTGGATGGCATCCCTTCCCTCCAGTGTGTTGAGTGCACCAGCTTGCTGAGGGTGCCCTTGATCCCAGTCCATCACATGAAGGGGTTGCTGTCCGTTCTATTGGATTGAAGGTGCTTTGGGGTATTTAAACTGTTCAGATACACCTTACTCCCACACAGAAGAAACTGGAGATTGGTAAATTTTCCTTCTTGAGATCACACCACTGAGCTACCTAATAGTGTTGCTTAAGAGCAGTTTTTATAATGATTTATTGGCATTTCCAGCAGGTTCTGCAGCCCCTGTCCCTCCCTAGTGCAAGTGCCTCTGAAGGCCTGCTACCATCAGCGTGTAATACCACTCACTCCGTGCATTTGTCCTCAGTGTGTTTTCTGTAGCATCTTCTGTATGCTCAGAGCATGGGGGGGCTAATTCTGACACAAGAGGAGAATTTAGCACTGTATTGGCTGGCAGTGAAAGCCAGAACAGGAGCTTTACCCCTGTGCAAGGACTTGGGTCCAGCATTGCACATTCTGCTTTGAATTCATGTCCTTTTAAGCTCCTAAAGAAATAGTGATGATGACTGACTACTTTACACTTTTTATTCATTTATTTATTTATTTATTTATCAATGTGAATTCTGAGCGTGAGTTTCCTTCCTGGGAATGTTTTTTGATTTCCTAGGTGGCCCAGGTGCTTTTTGAATGGAAGTTACCAGTGTTGGTCACTCTGGTAGAGCCACATGTGCAAGTGCTTGATAAGCATGTATCATCACATAGTTGTTAATGGAATTCTAATGGTGTGACAGAAAGTGACCAGTCATTCCTAGAGACATAAGTGCCAGTGATTCCCTTGGAATTTCTTCCTGGAATAATGATATTCCAGAAATACTGAGGACCTGTCTCCCCCTGCAGCCAGCAACCAGAAATAACTGTATTGTAAAAAAAAGGGGGGTGATGCACACACTGTGACAAAAGAGTGCCTAGGCTCCTTACTAGCAATTTCTGGACAATATGCCACTCATCTTACAAATGGCTTTTACATTTAATTACAAAAGGGAGATTGAGTTTGGGCCTTCCCTTACGTAGAGGAAGTACCACACTGATGTTACGCAAGAAGGTAAGATTTATCTTTGATTTCCTCATAAAATAATCTGAATTGCATGGAGAAATACAGGACTGAAGTACAGTTGGACAGAAAAAATTAGAGTGACTGATAAAACACACTTAGGATGTAAAAGATTTGGAGCATCTATCAGAAGGGGAGACTGTTTTTTATTAGTTGTTCCACCTTCCCATCAGAACCCAACGACCTTAATTTCCAGGAGTGCAAAACTGAGGTATTCCTCACCTGTAAATTCCCTGCTGGACAGCTGAAGAGTGGTATTGACTGACCTCGGCCTTCCTGGTCAAATAGATTATGAAATGGAGCTCTTGTCTAGGGATTCTGTAGCTGAACATCAGCTTTTGAGATCTTGGAAATTTTGCCAATGCAGTTGTAGCTCCATGTCGGCTTTTATCAAACTGCAGGTGTATAAATAGAGAAAAAATGAAAAAAATATTTCACTGATTTAAGGTGTTTGAGCAGCAGAGAAGCTGCAAGCATTATTCCCATATCTCATAATCATTCTGGAATAGTCGGGAATGTAAAACAGAAAAAAGTTAAGATGGTAAACAGCTGGAGAATGCACATTACCAGAAATGAGATCCTCTCCTGAACGTGGAGTCATAGATTTGGTTACCTTGAAAAAGACCCTCAAGATCATCGAATGTACCCATTAACCCAACACTGCCCAGCCCACCACTAAACCATGTCCCCAAGTGCCACATCTTCACAGCTCTTAAATACCTCCAGGCATGGCGACTCAGCCACTTCCCTGGACAGCCTGTGTGTTGCGTTTCTCACTGGAGCAGGACCGGGAGGAAGCACACAGTGAAATGGTGACACTTCCGAGCAGAGGTGCTTGGCCTAGTGCCACTGTATCCCCTTACCCCGCATCAGCCTTGCCAGTGGAGCTGGCACAGGAGGCTGTTCCCCTCCGTCCTCCTGCTTTCCCCCAGCTGTTGAGGCTGGGAATTGCCATCCTGCTGCCACAGTGACAGCGCTGCCCTGGAGCCCACCTCTCTGTCCCGCCCGTCTTGCACCATCCATCCCCGGGGCAATGGCAGAAAATAGGTGAGCCAGCTCCCTAAGCCAACGCAGATGGATGACGGTGCAAATGTTAAATGGCCTTGGAGCTGGGATTATCTATTTAGCTGAAGAGAGAACGGCAGCAAGACTTCAGACCCCTGGGACCCCAGTGCAAGGTAGCCAAGGGCATGGGTGGCTACGTGCAGGTGGGTGGGTTTAGCTGTAGGGACACAGCAGATGGGGGTTGCAGTCTGCATTAAACCAAGTATAAATGCAGACTGAGCCAGGCTGCAGAGGTGATGGCAGTGTGCAGTGTTGGGTCAGGGCCTGCAGCACCTGATAACCCCTCCAGTTTACCGTTCTCCATCCCATATTTCACATGCCACCTTCCTCAGCGCAGTTGCTCTTTATTCAACAGGCAGTAGAGATTAGTTCCTCCTGATGCAGGGGCTTACAAAAATTGCACTCTTCGTCCAGTCCTGCATGATGGTTCTCACTCTTTGGTTTTTTGCTTTGATCACTTTTCTCCTCTTGCTTAATAAACTCTTGCACTGTTACTGCTTATGTAATTATTTATTCTTTTCAGAAAGACCTGAAATCTGTCTTTCACTGCAGTTTGCAAAACTGGGAAGTGGCAGACTGCTGGGCAGGAGTTCTATCAGCAGCTGGAAATACAAGAAAAGAGGATGAACTGTTTGCTTCTAGCCCTGCCTCTCCTCTGTGGCCCTGCTTTTCCCTCTGTGGGCATATAATGGAGTCAGGGTAATTAGAAAATTCTCTCATGACTTACCTGTCCTGGCTCTGGCTTTTCACTTCCTGTTGCTGGGGAAACTTGCAGTCCCAAATCCCTTCCCCAGGCTCAGTTCTGCTGCCAGAGCACAGCAGGCAAGCAGAGCTTTAGGAGGTGCACCATCATCAGGAAGGCAGGATGAGCTACCAACCCAGCAGGGCTGGACACCAGCAGGGTCACAAAGGGCCTGACAGCAGCAAGAGCTGCCGTGGCCGCACAGCCCTTCCCCAGGCTGAAATGATCTGACAAATGCTGACTGAAGTGCTGATGGCGATGCTCAGTGATGTGCACAAGGGTTAGACATGGCTCCAGGCGCTGGCTCAGACAGGCTGCGAAGGCACTTTCACAGCACTGAGCCTCAGGCACCTTCAGCCGGGCTGAGCCTCTCTGTCTGCATCTCTAGGAGGTGGGAAGTGGGTGGGGACTTTGCAAGGAACAACTGTAACTCTTCAAATTGCTGCCTCCAAATCTCCCTAAACTCAAACTGGTTTGCAGCAGAGCAATGGGAGTAAAGAACTGCCACCACCTCTTCTCGGATCTTTAACTACTTGTGCTCCCTCAGAGGGATTTGAGACTAAATATTTTTTAACACATCTTGGGTTTTTTTGCAGTCCTTGCCAATGCTGTGCAACATGCTTCCCCTTCTCCCCGAGATGAATAGAACATGGAAGCAAATAGAGCAGCCTGCCCCATCCTGCCCTCTGGCTAGAGTTCATCTTCTGGTGTTGCCTTTCGAGCCTCGAAAATGCACCCACATTGAAAATGCACACGTGATAGAGGGCAAGTACAGTTTTATAAGTTTAGCAAATTAGCATAATTGACAAGAATCCCCAATTAAAAGGACAGGTAATGAAGTAATTCCCCCTCTTGGTTCAAGCCCTTCTGAAGCCCCCCTCAATTGTTTGTTGTTTATGTCAATTACATGGGAAAGTGTCTTGGGAAGATGTCGTGGCCTTGATTCCCAGAAGGAGCAAGATTAGAACAGGCCTTCAGGAATTTTTGTCCAATAGGAAAAGTCCTGGAGTTAGGATACTACATAACTATATAATAATAGTCTACAGAGCTACGTATGTACATGAAGAATCTATAAAAGCAGAAATCATTTTGGCATCACTGGACCGTGGGATTTAGCATCCTTTGCCAAATGCAGTGGGTGAGGAAAATTACATGTGGAATGAAGGAAAACTGTGCATTTTTAGCTGTTTGCAAAATTGCTGCTTCATGGTCAAGTGAAAAGCTTCCCTTCCCACCACCTGAGAAGCCTGACTGCCACAAGTGTGATGGGTCCCTGGGTGGGAGTTAGAGCTGGTTCTGGGACTTTCCTCATGTCTCTCCCAGATGTTGGTCAATCCCATACACCACTTCCCCATTGTTTAAGTTCAAACACAAAACATTACTCGTGCCTCTTAAATAATGACCTCTACCAGGATTCTGGAAATGCTTGAAAATGGTCTCCACTCCTGTCATTCATGAGGATGGAGAGGTGGTAAATGAGCCAAAGAGCTGCTGGTGCTGCTGGAAGGAGCAAGTCTTTCTTTTAGGAATAAAAAGCCTAAAGCCGTCATCTTAAAATGTCTTCAAGGATGGTGGCCAGAGGAACCCACCTGGAGCACTGAAACTGCAAAGCACATCAGGATTTCTTGTTTGACTTTGATGTATCTGCGGGTTTTGTTCAGCTGTAGAAACTCAGTTTGCTAAGGAAATTATTGACATTGATATCTAGATTGTATAAGCCTTTTTTCTTGCTTTTTTAAATTTTATTTTTAAATTTTAATTTTTCCAGCTGCGGCTGGGAGCCCAAAAGCAGCAAATCAGTGCTGGCTAGGTGTTTGAAGAGCCTGGAGAGTGCACATCCTCACCAACCCTCCTCTTTGTAGATACTGTTCAGGTGGGTGCAGATTTCATTGGTCACCTTCTCAAAGGAAGCTTTGCAGTCTCCACCAAATTTCTCCTCCATCAGTTGTAAGATAATGTCACAGATAATCTAAACAAGGGAAGGGAAGAAAGAACCAGTGTGAACTTCCCTCCACATTTGAGGCACAAGAATTTATATATCTTACATATGTTTAGTTGGGGCTCTTGGAGGGCAGCAAGGGGTACAAGAACAATTCACAGCACATGGCCTGCAGAGCTTGTAACAGGGTATGGGAAATAAGGTGCATTACAGAATTCACAAAAAACTGCTGCTGGATTTTTAACTGTCCTGTATCTGGTTAATGCTGACTGCACCTATCACTTCAGGATGGCTGCATAGGACTGATGCACTTTGTCCATCCACTGCAGCCCTTCTCCTGGCAGAGGACTGCCCCAAATGTTTAGAGGCCACAATAAGCCCCTTGTTGGACACCTATGGAATACATGGCTAGGGGGGTACGTTTCTTCTTGATCTTTCCTGCTCCTGTGCTACCTAGCACTCTGCAGCAGAGTTCATTTGTCCTTGCAGTCACTGGGCAGGTGGTGTACTTTGAAATGCCAACTCCTTTCTTGTGCAGCATTATTTTGTGTGCAGTTTTACCCTGAAAAAGTGTTTTCAGACAGAAATCATCACTTATTCTCCTGCTTATTGAAAATTGGGCCCACTGCTTTTGAAAGCACCTTCATTTGGAAATGGCCTTTGACAGAAGGTGCCTCTTTTTGCTGTGTAAGGCAGATAAAATCGTTATAAATGCACTCTACTAGTGACCTTAGGTGGATCTGGGCAAGTAATTTGATCCTGTATTCATTATTTGTGTTTGTTTAATGATGACAACGCTGTTGCCATTGTTGCTCAATAGCAGCTGGTTTAGTTGTCCTAGAAAATCTCAGTTCCTGTTCTGAGATGAAAAATACATCCAGGACTAAAGCCCAGTATTAAACTGCTTTTCTGTGTCGTGTTATGAAATGGCAAGTGTGGGAATCTTGTTGCACTGAGAAAACCCACAACAGCTCATGGGCAGCCGTGCAGCTCCCACCTGAGCAGAGCTGCCTGCAGCACATCTGCTGCAGCACATCTGCTGCACAGCTGTCTTCCCCACAGATGCCCCATCTGTCCCTCCTGCCATCTTCCACCATCGACCATGTCACCTTCCACCACCTCCACTCTGAGGCACGTGTATGTATTCATACACACAAAGCCTGCTTTCCTCAGTTCTACCCCAAAGGGGAACACGTCCTCCGCTCACAATCACACCCTTTGGGAAGAGGGCTGCTCACTCACCCTAAAGTTTTTGGGGTCAATCTTCAGCTGGGTGGCATGTTTCTTGCCAAGTGGGGTCACTATCCCAAGAAAAGCCTCAGAGTTGTCCAGGTGTTGCACCATGTCATTGATGGCACTGAAAACCTTCTTGCCATGGCCCCTGACTTGATCTGACTGATTCATCTCTTCGGCAGAGTCCATGCCTTTGAAATGTGTGAAGTAAGACTTGGTGTCTGGGTGCTCAGTAAACATTCTGTTGAGAAAGGAGAGATGTCCTGACTTCGGGAACGAGGTATCAATGCCGACACGGCTACACATCCCAGGCCTTGCCTTAGGCATTTATGCCCCTTTCCCCCTTCTCTTTATTACAACACACACTCCTGCATTCCTTGTTTCTCCTTTGCCCCCATGCACAAAGCAGCCAGTCCTCTCTCCCTTGCCTCTCCCCAGGGCATTTCCACTTTAAAACCTGTAATGAACTTATTCCACCGCTTCCAAAGTAACTATTTCCTCAGTGTTAACTCTGTGTTACTTTCACAGGGAAGTGGGAGCACATTCAGATGGGGTGACTGTGACAGTTTTATATTCCCAAAGATGTTCTGGACAGCGGATATGACCATTGTGATACTGGTGGGTGTTTTCATGGAGAAACCCTACTATTGGTTTTGTTAATGAACACCTTCCTAGACTCCATCCCAAAGCTTTCTTACTGCCTGTGATGGATTGTTGCTTGAGTATGGGGTACTGCTCATTCCATTTATTCAAAAGTAACACAATTCAGTGCGCTTGAAATTACCTTTGATCAATTACAGCCATCTTGGTCAAACTCTATTTTAAAAAAGCAGTTTACTCCATTGGGTAAACCGGTTATCCACCTGAAATATCCATAGCAAATTCCAGATTGTATTTCATAGAGTGAAATTTGGAATGGTTGAACTTGAAGGAGCCTCTGGAGGTTGTCTGGTTCAACACCACTGGTCAAGCCAACTGCCCAGGACCATGTCCAGATAGCTTTTGAGTATCTCCACGTATGGAGACTCAACAGCTTCTTTGGGTAACCTGTGCCAGTGCTCAGCTGCACTCACAGTGAAAAGAGTGTTTCAGTTTGTGCCCATTGGCTCTGGTTCTGTCTCGTGGCACCACTGAGAAGAGCCTGGCTCTGCCTTCTTTGCGCTCTCCATTCAGGTTTTTGTGGACACAGGGGTAAGATCCCCCTGAGCTTTCTCTTTTCCAGGCTGAACAGTCATAGCTCTCTCAGCCTTTATTGGAGAGATACTCCAGTACCCTCATCATCTTCCTGGCCCTTTGCTGGACTCTTCCACTATGGCCATGTCTCTCTTGTCCTCGGGAGCCCTGAACTTTTCAGCCCCAGCAGGTCTGGGGCTGTAGGACACTAAAGCAAAACCTTCCAGGGTAAATCAGTCCAGGCAGGCAAGCTACTGCATGCTGCTAACATTTTATGGCTGCTTTTCTGCCCCTAACTGTGCTCAGGCTGTGTAGCCTGCAGAAGGGAAGAGCAGCATGGAACACTTGTGAGGGTAATCCAGGCACAAGGTGTGATATACAAGAAAGCCAGAGCGAGGGGTAAAGGTCTGATAACCAGAAACAGTATTTGAACTGATCCATGCTTTTGGAGGTGATGTAAGATGAGAGAGGGATATGTGAAAGGGGAACAGAAGAGAAGAGAGGAAAAAGGGATGGAAACTAGGAGAGGAAAGCCCACAGAAAGGGTATAATACAATGGAACAGATGGACTGAGGCTGAAGGAGAATCAGAAGTGAAATACTGAGTTTCAAAGAAGCATTAAAAGAGTTTAGAGGTAAAGCAGAAGAGGGAAGTAAGGCCCATGTTTTGTTCCCATTCTCTTTCACACCACACTTTCTTTTCTTTACCTGACATGGGTGAAGAAATTGTTCTTGTCTCTTCTTCTTTTCCCACCCCCTTACCCTTTCTCTTTTATTTTTCCTTGTCTAGATTGCTCCTCTTCCCAGCAAGGGCTGCATGAAAAACATCAAGGCATGCTCCTAGGCAGGAACTCCATCCTCCTTCACCCCTGGGGGCAGCAGTTGGATGGGCTCTGTCCTTACCTGACCAGCACAGTTGTCCCGTTGTCCTCAGCATCCACATAGATCTTCTCCCAGGCACCACGGGCACTTTGCACCTCCGCCTCAGAGAGTGACATGGTGGAGGAGATGACAAGGGAGGGTGCAGCAGCAGGGAGAAGGACAGGGGGCTCCTGGCAGGGTCTTTCTGCTCCAGTTCTCTCCTTAGTGCTCTCTAAATACTGCCCGGGGGATTTAAGAGATCTTGAAGGGTCTCTTTGTCTCCGTTCCCCTCAGTCACATTTCTGCAGGTTTTAGAGCTACCTAATCACTTTTAATCAGGAAAGAAACCAACCACGTGAGGAGGGAGGCCTAGCCCTGTAGACATAGGTCAAGTGCCAAAGCAAAGGTCTCACTGTCTGAGGAGACAAGGGAAAAAGCCAGTTTTCAGTGGGGGAAAAAAAGATTAATTCTTTTCCCCTCTCACCGCTGCCAAAGCCAGTGCTTGGCTGCTCTTGCCTGAAGGTGATCCTTGCCCAAGCACTAATTTTCCTGGTTTTCTCCCAGGGGTGCTGCTGTGCTGAGGGCACTGTGGTGCCCTGCCATCCCCTCTCCCCAGCACTCTTTGGTCTTTCAAAAGATCCTGTTTCCAGCTCCAGCAACTCTCTCCGGTCCTGCCTTCAGTCACAGTCACTGCTTTCCCCACAGCCCTCTGGGTTAACAAGGGCTCACTCCACAGCTGCTCCCAGCCTCAGTCCCATGAGGGTGGGAGGCTTTGCCAGCCCAGAATGACAGCGTTGCAGGGACGGTGATGGCTGCATGGCACAGCACCCATGGCCACAGTGCCCTGGAACGCCACTTCATTTTAGCACAGGAGATAAATGGTGCACACAGCCAGGTCAGGAGCACAGGCATTTCACTTCCCTAACCTTGGCTTGCAGCTGGGATCTCTGTCCTATCTCTGAGCCTTGCCTGCCTGGGGGAGAGATAGGGGGCAGAAGGGCCAGTGTGGAGCTGCAGACAGCGTCTCTGGTCCTGTTATTGTCATGGTCACTTGGAATTGGAGGCAAAAAGTTTTCAAGGATTATCCATGCAGTGCCTGAGCTTAACCTCTGGCAGGAATGTTCTGGTTAAGTCCAGGGCACACAGACAAAATAAGGGCTAAGGGGCTTGAGAAACTGCTGCTGGATGCTGAGGGCAGACAAAACCTTGTATTGTTTGGGATAGTTCAGAGGAGGGAAGGAACAGGTGTGAGGAGAAAACATGCATCATGTCAAGAAAAAGCAGCTTGATACCCCAGGGCAGAAGGAAAATGCTGGCTGCAAACTCACAGAGACTGATGGGTCTTGGTGGGGTCGTGTCCCACTGCTGCTGAGGGAGGCCTCAAATGACTTCACTGAAACCTGCTCCCACTCTCCCTTTTCACCACACAGCAAGGAGCAGCCTGAGAGAAAGCTTTCTCATCCCAAAATCCTCACAAAAACTCTCCAGATTTCAGGGCATCCTGGGGCAGGGAGGGACATCCCTGTTGTGCTGCTCTGCCTCGTTGAAGGCAACACCAGCCAGGGTAGCAGTAGTTGTCCAAGCCCAGCCACCAGTGCATGGGTGCAGGGGAAGGAGCAGAGGCCAGCATTGCAGCAATTGGCATTTCCCAGTCTTGGGAGCCAACGCTGCTCCAGAGGAGCTCGTTGGGGAAAGCGCCGAGTTTTTAGCTGAGACCAGAACGTGCATCACGTGCTTGTCACAGGTGGCCTGGGACAGAGTCAGCTACTGAAGAAAGAGCAGCACTAACTTTAGCCAAAGTGAAAAGGCCTCAAGCAGGTCTCGTTACATAACTTGCCAAAAAAGACACTGTAGGGCTCTTCACCTGTTTCTCCACTGGTTCAGCCACTTTTGTCATCCTGTGTGCATACTTCTATATTTTTGCTAGTTAGTCTTTAAACTCTATTCAGCAACTTCAAGAGAGCTGAAAATATTTTTCTCTGCATTATTTATCAGAAGGTGCCATAACGTGCCTGCTCGGTCCAGTTTTGGGGTGCAATGGGTCAGTTCTGTGTGGTGCTAAGCCTGCTGTCAGCAGCACAAGGCAGACCCTGACCAGACACAGCAATGGCATCCCCCCTCAAGCACGTCACCATGCTCTCTTTGTGACATGCTTTTCTACTCTTCCATCTTCTGGTGTCACTTCTACTGTTTTGGAAAATTATCTTCTATTTTCCCCTTGCATGATTCACCAAGTCCTTGTAAGATGAACACAACAACCCCTCATAAAGTTTTGATCTCTCTAACAGGGCTATACATACCTAAGCTACACCTCAGCAATCTCTAGCAATTGAAACAAAAAAGCTCCAGAAACCTATTTATTTTGGCATGGAAACGGAATAGCTATGAAAAATGTGCTTTTTAATCAGGAAGTCATTGCAGACACCTCCCCACATGTGGGCAAGAGGATGTGTGCTTGGTTTATTTCTTTTTCCTCTCCCGTGGTTTGTTTTGGTTCTTATCCCAGAAGAAGTGAATCCTCTCAAGCACAATTTCTATTGCATGCAGAGACATATTTTCTCAGGGGGGTGAAGCTCTTCAGGATGTTATCCCTAAAGAAGGGAATCCTGGTGTGCGAGAGCCAATCAACGCACTGAATCAAGACATGATTTAATTACAAATCTGCAGAATAGGGTGCCAGGCAGCTGGCACACCTTTTGGAAAACAAGCACAGTCCTTTTTACAAAAAGGTAACAAAAAAATAATGATACAGAAACAGGAGATGGGTCACTCACATTTGTATAACAAAATTTTTAATGTGCGGGTGCTGATCTCAGTCCAGTTCATTATCCTATCATTTCCATATACAAATTCCCTTGGGGGAGTGGTTTTTAACATTATAATCATCTAAGGTAACTTGAGTTTATCGTTACATCCTTTCAGCTGTTGCTAAGTTATTGTTTAACCTTATCTTGTTAAACCTCTGTTGCAGTTTCTGCTTGAATCTGTTAGAACCATTACTTGTTAGGGACATTGGGATTTATAGTGGTCTGTTCCTGGGGTCTCTTCCACGGTTCCATTGCTCCAGCACCCCATTGTCAGGGTTTCAAGGCTAACTTATACTTACTGAACTTTTTGTGAATCTTTAATTTCATCTGACATTAAGCAGGCGGGGTCAGGCTAGGAAGGCAGATGGCGCTGGGAAATCCGGAGCAGGGAGAACAGCCCTGGTGTTTGAGTTGTGGCCAGGCTTTTCCTGTCTCTGTCCCCAGCCAGGAGGGAGAGCCTCTCATTGTGCTGTGCCTCCCACTGCGCTGCAGGGAAATGGTGTCACTACTGCGAAGTGGGGATTGTTTTCTCTCAGTTTCCAAGAAATCACGTGCTTTAGGCAGAAGGCAGCCGGCAAGGTCCAGGCACAGGAAAGGGTGGCACCTTCTACTCACCCAGACGTTTAGGATCCAGCAGCCATCACACCTCTAAAGCTCCTTGATGTCCTGGTTACAAGCACTGCAAACCTCACTGTCTTTTCTTATCCTTGAAGCTTTGGGATCTGTGATTCTGTGATTTTTGGCATAAACAACACACCCTATTTATTGTTTAGTGAGGTTAATTCCCAGAGCAGCAGACACGCCTGTTTCCCAGGATGGCTGGCAGGGGCTCAGCAGCTGTAACTCCTATTTTCCCCAACACTCATGGTAGTGTCAGGCTGAGGGTAGAGCCCCCCATATTTCCAGGTTTCAGGGATGCTTAGCCTGAGACCCTGACACTCAGTGCTGCTTTTACAGAAAGGACAAACACCTGCATCTGCTCATGCTGAGGTTCAACATAATCAGCTCCTCAAAACAAGCAAAACTGGGAGCTGCAGTCACGACTCTCAGTGTCAATGTCTGAATCCCACACAGCACACGGGTGAGAAATGCTTTCCCCACTGCCACTTTCCCAGCCCATATTCTCTCTCCCATTCCGGGGCATCAGCGGCCTTGGGTGGAGCCATGTTGGGCTTTGCACTGGTGAAATTACCAAATGCAAAGGGGAAGAAAAAAGCAGGACTGCTCAGCTTCTTACAAAGCATACAGAGTGGTGGCACCTGACATGGTAGAAATGCACACAGGTTTCTGTTGCAAAAATATTCTGTGAATATTTTTATTGCATGCATAACATTTTAAATGTGAGTGCAAAGGCAGTGATTTCAAAATAGCTCCACTTTTATATATCATAGGACGTAGCACATATGCAGATTAGTTCTCTGAATGCTGCTCTCACGATTAACAACATTCAGTACGCGGCCAGCAGTGACTTTAATGTGATCATTACAACTAATAAAGATGCCAGTGCTGAGCTTCCTTGTCGTGTATTCAGCTAACCAAGAATTTGCATTGGTAGAGGCTGGTGTCCAGCAGAGAAACTTCACATCTTTCGTGAAGGGGAAAGAAACAGCTCCACAAACTCCACCCCACCCCTCATCCCCTGAACCATTGCTGTGCTATCAACACCATTTTGGACACAAATCAAACACCAGCATAAGCATAACTCCACCTCAGCCAGACCCAGCACACTGCAGGATTGCTTCCTTTTCTTGGACAAATTTAGGCCCATGAAATCTACACTGTGCTAAACCTTTGCACAGGTGCTGCAGGCAGGAGGCAAAGAAATTAGCTTTTAGAGATATGGAAAATATCAAGCCCAAATCAGACAGGCAGAGAGTATGCAGGGCTGGACAGCGGCCTTAGGCAGCAGCATAAGCACTATTCATATCTGTAATGTTACAATCTGGCATTCGTATCTGCCCAATTAATGAGTTCAAAGCACCCAACCATTTAATGCAAACAACACTCCCCCAGGTTTTGGACACAAGACTGGTTCACTCAGCGCCCTTGTCTGGAGCACTGGAGCTTTATTGACACAGAGTTTATATAAGTGATACTCTGAAGCAAACAGAAATCCATTGAATGTCACCCCCAGCAGAATCAAGCCTGGACTCCAAATAGATGACTCTCTGATGTCAGAGAAAGAGAAGATGTGGCTGAAAGATACCGGGCTAAAATAAACAGCTCTGGGCTGCTTTATGTGGAAGTTACACACCAGTCCACCATCAAACACAGGCAGAGTGCAGATGATTATGTTGGTGGTATGGACTATTGTGTTCAGAGATGCAAGCTAAAAGGGCATGAGATAAAGCAGCAGATAAACCTGCTGTCAGATACAAGAGAAAGTGAGGTGTTAGGCTGAAAGGATGGTTGGTGAGGAATGGAAGGAACAAGAGAATCAGACTAGTAGTTTTCCTGTGTAAACAGAAAGCTGAATGATGGGACTTATTGGTCCAATTGCCTCCTCTTTTGTAGTAGTCAGAGAATTGTTAGAATCATAACAGTTAGAAAACATGTCTAAGATCTTTGAGCCCAACCTTTGACCATAATGCCTCACACTAAAACCATTTTCTCCCTGGAGTTTTGTTCCTGCTGCTCAATATACCAAGTATTTATACAGCTAAAAAATCTATTGCAACTGTGCGACTTTCTTTGGAAGTAAGATCAGTACATGTGGCTTTAAATTCAGTGAGCCCAAATTTAATCTCCACCTTCACCTTGCGATTTCTCCCCAGCCGTGTGTCTGGTGATGGCACCACACAGCAGCCAAGCTTTTCCATCCCTTCCTCATCTATGTACTGAGCATCCTCTTTTTTTGTACAATAGAAAGAAAAGACTATCCTTGTATCATCTGGTTCTATTGGAAAGAAATTATAGTGGGCGACTTCATTAATATTCACTGACTCCCCAATTCCCACCAATTTCCAGAATAGACCTGTGCAATAAGTAAAGCCATCAGTTTTTGAGACCTTCCGTTTGCGGGCATCATGGATAGCATCATCAAATTTCTCACATACTGCTATGCCATATGTCCTACAGCTGATTCTTGAGGTAACAATGTGTGGATTAACTCCGAATAAAATGGCCCCTTTTGCAACAGCCGTTTGCACCTCCACTGGACACAGGATGTGACAGTCCTTGCTAAAGGCCTGCCTGACTGCCTCTCTCAGGATGATGCTGGACGCAAAGCCTCCCACAAGCAAAATGTACTGGACGTTGACCATCTCAGGTTTGCAAAGAATGTCCCTCAAAGCACAAACGATATTGTTGATACTGTAGTCAAAAAAGCTCTTCATTTTCTCATGTGTAATCATGATTGTCCCATCACACCACACAGCTCCTGCTGCTTTTTCGAAGAACTGGGAGATGTTCTTCTTGGACTCTGCCACTCTGGTCAGGTTGTAGTAGCAATGAATGTAGACTGGGTCCTTCCTATCAGAGCATTTCTGTAGGCTGAAGTTGTACATCATCTGTTGTAATTCGGTAGGGTGCTTCTTTACATATTCATCCCATACACCATCATTGAATATTTCCTTGAGGAAACTGATGAAGTTTTCATCCACTCTGTTGCCTCCCCATCCACCTCCAGTTGCCTTGTGTAACTCCTTTACATAATGGTTTTCTTGGATCTCATGTACTGTGATGTCTATTGTGCCACCTACACACACACACAGAGAGACACAGACAGAGACTCAAATTAATTGAGCTGCTTGCTTTAAAGTACACAAGGCTCATCCTTTCCACTGGATTTAATCTTACCTTCTGAACTCCTGATTCACAACTGTGCTTTTCTGCTGCTTTCTTTCCTCATCCTCACTCTTCTGCTATTGTCTGTAGTTCTTTAGATTTCTTAAATTTATGCACTTTTAAAAAAAGCCTGGTCTTACAAGGCTGCTACAGTTATTTCTGGTAAGAGCTGGATGCTCTGACTTGCTCACAGAACAAGCTGATCTCCTGTCCGATCACAAATGGAGACTGGCCTCCTCACATAGGAGGTTGACTCCTGAGCAGTGGTGCTAAGACTCTCAGGAACTTGTGGTCATCTTGATGCCTTTTCAGTATTTGTTCACAACCACCAGACTCCTCTTGGCAGAAAATTATTCACATCATACCAAAAAACCTCAGGAATCTAGAGAAATTACTGAGAAGTGCTTCATCAAATATTCTGAATGATTTACTCTCCTGCTAGTTCACCTCTTTGTCTCTTCACTGGGCACGAACTACAGCTGCTCCTAGAGAGGAGGCTGTGAGCTCAGGCTACACAAAAGCACACGGTGTGTGCCGGTGGCTGATGCTGGGACGCGGTGCCAGCTGATTTGGTGTGAGGGCAGGACCTCATGTTGTGACTGCCTGGTCTGAGGAGCACTGCCATGTGAGACACAATCCTGTTCTTCGCTCCTATTTTTCTGCCTGCTCACGGGGTCTCATTAAGTGAGAAATGAAAATAAAAACCTCATGACAAGCACGGCAGAGGAGTCCAGGCTCTGGGACTGCACTGCAGACCTTTGGCCATACTTTGAAACAGCCATGCACCATGCCCAGCAAAGATGGTATCTGCTAAACAGGGAAAACTTTACCTCCACAGTCAACAACAATATACTGGATCCCAGGGGAGTCTTCAAACTTCTTCTTGTCACTGCTGTCTACCATAAACCCTTCCTGTGGAAGCTGTTTGCACCACAGCGATGCAGCCTCTGGCTCCAAGGCAATGATCAGGTTCTCAGAGTACAAGTAAGAGATAATTCCTGCCTAAAACCATAAAAAAGAGGAGTCAGTTCAAGGAAAGGTGTGGAGGGAGATAAGAGGGAATTGAGCTACAGGCCGTGGGATGCGTCTACGGGAACCCATGGCAGCATGGAGAATCTTGTCTCCGCCTGACCTTGGGTGGATGTGGCAGATGCCCTGTGGAGGGGAGCTTGCCAAACAAGTGACCAGCACGTGATCACCCCCAAAGAAGGACATTAAGGAAGCATATTGCTGATGTGGCAATGTGTGATAGGCTGCTTGATGGGAAAATGTGGTGCCTTTAAGAGTGTATAAAACCAGCTTATTTGTAGCAATTCACATCCCAGTATCTTCCCCGATCTGGGTCTGTACAATTAGTCGCTGCAGAAACGTGGTGACATTACTCCTGCATGAACACCACCTGCTAGGGAGACTGTTCTCACCCCAGCAGCTCATGCAGGGGTGGTGGCTCTTGCACTGCTGATCTCAGTGGGGCTCATTTCTACATGGCAGTTGGGGGAGAGGGCAGAGCTGTTGTTCCTGCCAGTTTGGGACATCCTTTCCTTCAGCACCCTCAGTGTGGGGGATTTCTCTGCCTGATGGACTGAAAGTTGAAATACAGGTTGTTTGCAAGTTGAGGAGTTCCATTGCTTCAATGGGCAAAGAAACCTCCAAAGGTAATTTGAGGACATGGGGTAACCCCTGCTTTTACCTCTTTTGCTGCCAGACGCATGAACTGCTTAGCAGCAGGGCTCCATATCGCTGGGACAGTAATGACCCAGGTGATCTCCTCCTGGTCATAGACAGTTTGGAAAGAAGCCTCTTTAATGGTGTTCAGGACATGTTCCTTCAGGTAGCGCAGGCTTTCGGAAAAGACTCTCAAGGCAGGAAGAAACTTTCCATTGCTGGCTTTCAGCTTCATGTCAGTTGTGATGTTCTACAAAACAAAGTCCGAGGGTCACATGTTGCAGTCTCTGAATGAGACCTGTCCCCTTCACACCGAGCGTTGCACAATATACGGCACAGAAGGAGGTTCTACCTCCAAACCTGAGTAAACTCCCAGCACTGGCTTCACTGCTGTGGCTAACCGAGTCTAAGGCGCACCGGTCACTTACCCACCACGCCTGGGACTCAGTAGGCAAAATATCCATGTGGTTGATAAGTCAGCTGTTTCCCCTAGGCCAAATTTTGTAAAGATCCTGTAGATCCCTGAAAAGCCAGTGGGGAGTGATTCTGTAACGAAATTTTCCTTCACCATTTGCTCCTCAGATGCAGAGAAATAGTTCTGAACTACTAAAACCTCTCTCCAGCCCCCACTGAAAGTGAATAAGAAACCACCACTCCAGAGGTGACATTGTGACAGACCACATCATTCCCAGCTTTCCTGGGGAGGAAAATTTTAAAGGAGACCTCCCACCCACCATAGCACCCAGTTCAGCCCCCATGTCTTAACCCCAGGGGATGTCAAAGAGAGGAGATGAGGCCTTTTCTGGGACTGGCCCTGTGCTCTGGTTTATTCTATGCTTTGAGAGGCCCTGTGGGACCCTGGAGCACAGACAGGAAGGCCCTAAGGTGTTTGGCTGAACAAGCAAACCCAGATAAGGCTGTGAATGATTCCCAACTACCACAGAGCCTTCAGAGAGAAATGACAGTCACGGCATGCTTGAAGGACAGCTGGCCACCCTTACATGAGCTTCAGCATAACATTTCAAGGGAGGGAGAGACAAACTAGCGAGAGGTGTACGACATGGGATGAGCTCTTAGGGTGATCCTGAGGCTGCCCATCTCCTTTGAATTACAGGACATTTCCCTTGATCCCTGTTCCCTGTTGAGGACTGAGGGCAAGGAGTCCCAGAGGGAGGCTTGTTTCTCTGTCAAGCTCAGGAACAGGGCAGCTTTTTGTTAACATGTATTTGCCTTCACCCAGGTATGCAGTCATGTTCTATTTTCTTCAGACAAATAAAAACATCATGAAGGAAAAGCTCAGGAAGCTTTCACTTAATTACAAAAATAAATAATTTCTTCTTTGGTTCATCAAAATACTCTCTGACTTGTATTCATTCATCCTCATCAACCAGACTTACTCAGCCCTCTTCATGGATTCTCTAGCCATACCCCTCAGATAAATGAATAGCTCTGCTACTCTTTAGCAGTAACTCTTCCACCTACCGTGTTGTACAGCTGCATCTTGAAATTCTGGAAGAAGTACCAGCTGTCAGCTTGGCTGGAGGGCAGGCTCTTGTACTTCATCACAGCATCATAGCCAAAATACTTGAACTCCTGCTTCTGGTTGAACAAGATGCACGTGGGTGTCTTTGGGGTCTTGAACCCGTGCTCTGCTCCCCAGTAAACCTGGCGGATTTGGTCTGTACCTGAAGCAAGAGAAAAACAGTAACCACTGTAGGATGTGCCGAAATCTACAGCAACGATGAAGACTGAGTGGCTGGCCATGGCCACTGCAGTGCAGAGGTGTGCAGCTCTGGGAGCCAGAGAAGGGTGGACAGACGTGACTGAACTGAAACTGAAAGCACTGATATTGTAGAGGGAAGGGCAACCTCCCCTGACTTTACTGGCTGGAGAGAAGCGTGACTCTAGACATACTGTAAATAGCACGTTTTCCTGGAAAGAGGCAGGGCTTGCTTCTGTTTCTCCTAACAGCAAAGTGCCTTTGCTAGGAAACTGATCAGTAGCTTTCTGCACTCCCAGCAGCACCGACAGTGTCGGGTGCTGTCTGCTCATTTCAATAAACAGCTGCTGCTGCTGTGAAGGCCTGGGGACACCCCACATTTCTGGCTACAGAAGAACAAAAGGGTCGGATACACCCAATACACCAAGAGAGACGACGGATACACCCAATGATCCTGGCTACAACAGAAGAGAAACAATGGATACACCCAATGTTCCTGGCTACAGGAGAAGAGAAACAATGGATACACCCAATGTTCCTGGCTACGGCAGAAGAGAGATGATGGATACACCCAATGTTTCTGGCTACAGCAGCACAGAGGTGTTGAATACACCACACTCTTCTGGCTACAGCAGCACAGAGGTGTTGAATACACCACACTCTTCTGGCTACAGCAGCGCAGAGGTGTTGAATACACCACACTCTTCTGGCTACAGCAGCGCAGAGGTGTTGAATACACCACACTCTTCTGGCTACAGCAGCGCAGAGGTGTTGAATACACCACACTCTTCTGGCTACAGCAGCACAGGAGTGTTGAATACACCACACTCTTCTGGCTACAGCAGCGCAGAGGTGTTGAATACACCACACTCTTCTGGCTACAGCAGCGCAGGAGTGTTGAATACACCACAATCTTCTGGCTACAGCAGCGCAGAGGTGTTAGAAGGACAATGTGAGGACACTGATCCCGGAAAGATGACTGCAGAAGGCAGCAGGTATGTTACACAGGGGATGTCTCTGGATAAATTTATTTCACCTTAGTAGGTCTGAATATTTCTACAAAGTTTCTTGGAGGGTTGCATGAGTGCTGAACTGCAAACGTTTTCTGACTGTAAAATATTTCAGTAAAAGCTCTGTTTTCTACTTCCTAGCCTTTCTAGCCATCATAAAGATAGTTACTTTCCCCAAATTCAACTCAAGCTCAACTCCAAAGTGTGAGGCAGATCTTAACTTGGTGCAAGAGGAAAAGAAACTAGAAAGATCAGTATAAAGTGTGTAACAAGATCTGGGATTTCACGACTCTGAGCTCATCAGTTTTGCAGAGGAAGTCGAACTAACATGCAAATTTTTTACTGGATTGCTGAGCTTAAAAGACAAAAAAAAAGGTCTTCAGTGAAAGACTGGAAGTGAAGTGATTTAACTGGAAAGGAATCCATCCAAGTAAACAAAATCAAAATGTGCTTCTGTGGGAGAGAGTGATGCTGAGAGAGAGGGGCAGCACAGTCCCTTGCAGCAGCTGTGTAGGCTTCTGTTGGCAGAAACGGAAGGTAAAGCCTTATGCTCAGGCTTTCTCTGACACCTGGCTGCACAGACAAGCTTCCTCTCTGCTCCACCTGGATCCAGGCTGCAGCAGCACTTTAATCTGAGACTGTCTCTGTAATAATAGTTGATATTTGGGATCCTCACTAGGAAACAGGACATAGAGCAGTTGGAGAAATAAAAGATTACCTTGAGAACACAGAGCTTTGTACTTCTCTATTAAAAAACCCCCACACTTTCACATTGCAAAGCTGGTTTTAGCAGAACAGTCAGCTGCACCTGCTGTTCCCCACACTGCAGGTCTGGGTTGAGTTTGTTTTTCAGGAGCTGTCCTTGTATCTTGCCCACTTCATCCAGACCTAATGATTACTCAAACCCTCCTGGTTTTGGCACACCCTGGACTGTGGAGTCCTTTGAGCTGGCGTTATCTGGGAGAGTGCAAACTGACTTGTGCCAAATCTGCATGCCAGTGTGCCCTGGAGCCTTTGTCTTGTCTCTGATCGTTTGCTGGCATGGATGTAGCAACGAAGCCTCTGCTCACAGGACTGTCTATTATAAGGTGCTTGTTTTGAGGATGTGTTCTTACCCCCCTTCATTATAAGAATCCCTTTTCTTTTTTCCTCAGACATACATCTGACACCTTACAGCAGCCATCAGCCTATGAAGACCAGACTTCAATCATGAAGCAAATAATCAAAATTATGAAAGTGATGGACAACAAAATAACGTGAGTCCAGTGACCAGAAATGGCACTGTTTAGTGTGGCCCCTGTCAACTAACTGTAGCTGGTGCACACTAGGGTGGGTGGGACAGAAAATTACAAACAAGCCAGACACAAGGAGGGCTCTGAGTTAGCAACAAATTTTCTCCAGGCTATTCTAGGAACTGAGAGCCAATTTACAGAAGCTGCTTGATCTGCAACATGTAATGTGCAAATCTTGCACTTTGGGAGTATTTTATTTGCACTGTTGGTATTGACTCATAGAATCATAAACCACCCATGTGGCAAAGAACAGCCTTGAGAAGTTTTGGTCTCTAGATTTCTTTTCCCTATGGGCCCATCAGAAATTGGAGGGAGGAGGTTTAGCTTGTGCATAAGACTTTTTAAAGACTTCAATGCATACTTGCCCACTGACTGCAATGTGGTTTATTATTTCTTTCTTCTCCTTATGGATGGATGGACAATGAGAACAGAACTTTGTCTGACACTGTTAATACTGTTCTACACCTTCTGGATAGTCAAAACAGGTAAAATTATTCTTTATGGGGGAAAATCATTATGATCCTCACAACCACACCTCCATTCCTTCTGATGTAAATAGCTTCCCCCTTGATTTGAGCATAAATTCAGTGTGGGGGCTTTCACGGGAGGTTGTTCAGCTCCCCTGGAGTTTTTCCAGAATTTTTCCTCTGGTCTTTCCCACCTCAGAGCTTTTTTTCTGGAATTCAGAGATTCAACAGGAGCATGTCCACTGTTGTCCCAGTGTCCAAGTACAAATAAAGAAATCTCACAAATCTGTTTCAGAGCGTTTCCTGGAATGGTAACTCAAAGACAGTATCAGTACAAAGAGGAAAATGAGGAGCTGAAAGAGAGGCTCAAAAAGGCAGAGGCAAGGTAAGGTATTTCTTCATATTTCGGTCATACTGTGTGTTTCTACACTGAAAAGCCACACATTTCTTGCTTCCTCCAGTCCTTACGGACTCTGCTTCTGACCAGACAGTCCAGACACCTTCTGTCCAGACTTTCAACCTGCCAGCATCTCCTTCTAACTGACTTCCAGAAGATGCCTTGGGTTGTTCTGCAAAGGGAAGGAGATATTCTGAGGGTAACCAGTTAAAGAAAGAGTAAAAGAAACCAGTCTACAATGACATCATCAAAATGCCACTCTGATCATATTCCACTGTGATCATGCAAAGCGGAGTTGAGAAAGCCCAATATTCCCCCAAAAGCTGCTTGCCATTTATGTAATATAGCTGGGAAATGCATTGTAGAAAACATGGGACTTGTGAAACAGATTCGTAAGTAAAATATTAACATTTATTCAATGTTTCATCTTGCCTTGGATAAGATTTTTAAAATCCTTCTTGCTCTAGGAACAGAGAGCTCTTGTCCAAAGCAGTCGTCCTGCACCAGAA
The DNA here is from genome assembly GCA_013397935.1 of Dasyornis broadbenti. Classification (NCBI taxonomy): domain Eukaryota; kingdom Metazoa; phylum Chordata; class Aves; order Passeriformes; family Dasyornithidae; genus Dasyornis; species Dasyornis broadbenti. The sequence goes on along the minus strand of VZRN01000754.1, from coordinate 305,535 downwards.
CTCTGAGGACATCAGTGACCCTTCACGCTTGTCTGCTGTGTTGGAGAGATACAAGCTGCTCCGGCTACAGGACTGGGAGAGTGCCAGGAGCTCCACACCCTGCCGCTGGACATATGAAAAAGGCACTCGCATCATTAAGGTTTGTTCACATCCATTTTCTCCATCTGATTCTTATCAGATCAAAATGGTGTAGCCATGTAGCAGCCTTTGAGTATTTGTATTTCTGTGCCAGACAGGGTCGGGGCCTAAGTTTGGGTCTCTGATTTTCCAGCCCAGCAGGGCCTGTGGAATGCCATAAAGATCAAACTGACAGTGGCTTTCCTTCCTCCTGCCTTTCAGAAGGGCACACTCAAATCAGTCCCATCTCTCACACGTGTTAAGCTTGAACTAACAGCTGGGAGACCTCATTTTGATGCCTGACTCACTGCTCTGATGGTGGAGAAACCAGAAGGAAAATACCAGAGTGGTATTACCTTAAAGGACAAGACTGAGATGAGGCCTTTATTAGCATTGATTGCGATGATAAGGCCCCACAGATACTGAGTGGGCTTCAATATGCAAGCAGCTTGATGGAACAGTTTGCTTCACAGCCACTGAAGACATATTTCAGTCAATTAGCAGCCCTACAATGTACTCTGATGCAGATGTGTTCTCAGCAAATGCTTTGCACGCTACACCTCTGGTTTCACTGTGATTGATGCTGTAATCAGATGTTGTCTCTGCACTGCAGAAGCTGTTTAATGCCTGTGAGAAAGTTATACAGAAGAGAATAAATGGCATATTTGAAGTTCTTGACATTCCACCTTCGAATCATCCTATGACCAAGAGCAAACAGGTATTTTATGTTTCTGTGTAAAAGGGCCATCTGCATCTGCCAATCATTTAGAAGTTTGCTTCTGCTAAGAACACTGTTCAAAATCTGTCAGCAATGACACTGTGGATAACATGATCTGAGAGGGCTGGGGATGTAGAAAGTTAAGTTCCAACAACCCTAAGCATGACAGCAGCACTGGATAAAAAACAGGCCTTTCTCTCTAAGAGTTAAGCTGTTCTGGGAAGAGCAGGGAGCTGGACTTAAGGATCCTTGTGGGAGCCTTCCAAAATTATATGATTCTGTGTCCCATGATACACAGCCATACACTGCATGTCTGAATTGTCCAGCTGGATGAGGCACATACATGAGTGCAGAAAGCATTTTCCAGCCCAATGTTGCTTTTATGGGACCTTCCTCCAAAGCCTGAAATGAGTGACTTCTCCATTACTGCTTGACACAATCTGAGAAACAAAAATTCCAAGAGCTTGCCATACCACATGATAACAGCCTGCTTTGTGCTATGATTGTTCTGTAGGAGATGATACAAGAAATAAGGAAGCTCTTCAGGCAACCCTATTACCAAAATTACTCATCGGTTTACAGGAAGATTTTTCAAGTAAGTAAAGACACAGCCCAGAACTGGGGCAGTGGTTTGATTTTCTGTTCAGCTTGTTATTTAAAAGAACGAGAGGTCTCCCTTCTGCTTGAGGTTGTTTCCCACTTGTGGCGAGGTCCTTTCAGCTCATATACTCCCAAAATATTCTCATGGACATGTAACTGTGTAAGGGAGGTACAGCAGGACAGGCAGGGTCATGCCCTTACCAACAAAGGCACAGCCCTACCGGACCCAAGCAAGGAACAAAGAGCAAACTACAGTGGTGGTGATCAGGGTCAACCCCACACCAGTGATCCCTGGACAAACTCACAGAGACCAGCCAGGTCAAGACTGAGCTGTGAAATTGATCTGTGGGTCAGGATCAGTGAGGCTGGGCACTGAGAGGCATCCCAACATCACAGCTCAGGCAAGCACCCAGCCAGCACTCAGCTCCCGGGTCAAGTGGTGGTCAGTCCGTGGTGCGTATGAGGCTTCTCATAACTGCTGAGCTGACCTTGAACACAAGCAGCCAAACCCACGGCGAAGCAGAGATTGTTGATGTGCACAGAGCCCTGGTACCTGCTATCCAAATGGACTAGTCGCTAGAGGGCTTGTTTAATGGAAGATGTGACATATATATCACTTATATATAATGAAATTTCCAAAGAGGAGCTTCCTCCTTTTGCAGCTTGCTGGACCTTTCCAAAAGCCCGGTCTTATCAAACTCCTCACAGATCTCTCTGTGAGGAAATAGAGACAGTTGCTGGATGCTGGCACAGTCCAGAAGTCAGGACTTAGTAAATACAAGAATCTTTAAAGTGACCCTGGGACCATGGCACGTCCCACTCAAACAGTACCAGCAGCTTTGACAAGTGAAGTTCTTGAGCGCTTAGTTCATGTGGAGCAGCTGTGCAGAACGAGAGCAGGAAGCGAAAGTTAATGATACATCAACATAACAGTACAAAGCTTTGAAAACTGTTCTCATTTGATTTTCAGGAAGCTGCCATTTCCACAGGATCTGAAAATCAAGCACAGTTCATGCTGAAGTGCTGCCAAATTTATTGTCTGTTGCTTCTTCAGGACCCACCAGTTAACGCCGAGTGGATCATGGACAAAAGGTATTTAGAGCACGTGGACAAGAAAGATGAAGAGTACTGGGAAAAACCAGTAATTCTGTGGCCCATAATGAAATGTGGGGAAGAAATTATTGTGAAAGGTGTAGTCTGGGATCAAAGTAGAATGACTTGAGAGTTGGGCTAATTACTTATTTAGCCATAAGAAGATGAAACAGCTGCTATGCAATACTCTGCTTTTTTTTCTCCCATGAACTGCCTGCTTCTCCAAGCTAGTGAGTTAGACATCCCCTGCTTGGGACACCTAGGATAAATCATTATTAGCAAACGCATATTAAAAACTGAAGCTGTTCCAATTGTCTCCTCACAAAGGCCACCTGCCTGTTAGCACTCAGCTGCTCTCCCATGCCTGTACAATTTACCTCTCCCAAAGCCCTTCAGCTACACACGAGCCACAGCTCTGGACCAAAGAGCTCCAAAAGTTGTATTCCATGGCATAAAGGGGATGCAATGAAGCAAATGCATGTTTATGTGATTGTGTATGACAGAGTATACCAGGAACAATTTGAGAATCACCAAATAAAAAGACTTACATTTCTGCTGCGTGCCTGTCAAGTCCTTCTCCAGTTCTTCTTCGTATTCCATTGGTTTCCTTGGCTGCACAAACTCCATGGGATCTTCTTGACACGCCCCCAGAAAAAAAGGGCAAATTTCTGTGTGGCTCTCTGTAAGAAAATTGCTCTGCTTTTCTCAGGAATTCAATATTTCCTGAGCATGTTGCAGGTCACTGACAACATGAGCTGGGATCCAGGCGTGTGCAAGAAAATTAGCTTTCAGAAAACTGGAGTATTCTGAGAAACTGACTGTAAAAGACCTTTATTGGAAATACCTATTATGGTATAGGGCAGGTGGAGTAAAATGACGTATGTACCACATTTCCTACAACTTTCACAAAAAGAAAGATCTACCATAGTTTTTCATACCTTGTAAGATGTTGCAGACTGGGGTGAACAGTGCATTAATAGTTCATCTGTTCCAGGCTGTAGAAATGACAGGAAAGTTGTCCAGTACAGGCAAGTAGAAGTTTCAGCATGACCCTGAGCCAAATACCTGTGATTATACAGGTGTAACACTACACATGTGGCAAGCTGCCATGCTCTATTTGTTACCTGCTTAGAAATTTTTTAGCCTGATTTTTTTTTGTGGCTTCCTAAGTCTGTCTGGTCCTATGCTATGCATCAGCTTTATCTCTGAAGCTCATAATTTCTGCATCTTATCATGTGTGTCCTTTCCTTTGATTTTTATTTCCTTAACATCATTTTTGCTAGGCTAAAATACTCAAGTTACAAAGCCTTATATTTCAAAGACTGATTCAAAAGTCTTCGGAATGCTAAAATCTCTGCTGCAACCTTTCTAACATGCTTCACACACACTTCCTAGTATCTCCTAACATCAAAAGCAGATTTTTTCCTCTGCCTGTGTCACCGAAAATTTTGGGAAAAATAAAACTCACCAACACTGTGATTTCAATATTAGAAAACCGTCATCATTTTGGTGCTGGGTGCATGGAGGATTGTTCGTCCTAACACTCCCCAGCTACCTAACACTAGTGTATATCTGTGTAACTAATACATACACGTCTGTTACTGGAAATCGCAAGACTAAGCACTGTTTGTTAAAGATTTTCACAATATCTGTACAGCACTCAGCAGAATCCAGCAGACCTGGCCATGAGGTACTGCTAGATGTGCTCAGCTGATCTTGAAGGAGCAACAATTTCTCCCTCCCTGCAAGAAGTGTCATTTGGCCTGGGCTGCAGTAGCCCTGAAACAGTGAACAGTGAACCAACCGCTAAAATCTGAGGATTTTTAACCTCTCACTACAAACCAGGTACTTCATCCATTAGCAGCAAGGATCCACTGACTGCCACTGTGCAAAGTGTCTCTGTGCATGAAATTTCCCAGTTGCCAGACTCACATCTCCTGGTGCAAAGGACAACATCTAGCCCACGATCCAACACATCCTGTTTTCCCAGTTCTTGATGTTTGAGGGTGAGGCAAAATTTTACATCAGATGCTGTGCCACATACCACCCCAAGGGCAATATGATGTCCTGATGTCCTTTGCATAATTTCCTAATTAATATTTTAACAGGAAATTGGTGTGAGATGGGGAAATGGTCTCCTCCTCTGACTTCCATGTCATAGGGTCTCAGCTGATGGAGGAGACGCTTAAGGAATCCTCCATGGAGGAACTGGCTGCATAAATAGCACTAAGGTTGGTGGGGTGTCTGGAAGAGACCCCCACAGGGATCCTTCCAGGTTGGAAACAGGACACTGGCTAGATGGCCCTCTAGTCTGGAACCACTCGGGTTGCTCTGAAAGTCGTACGAATTTGCTCAAATGTCGCCTGATGGTTTTGCAACAGCAAAACAAATGTCACACATCATCCACCTCACCACTTCAGTTTGATCAAGTACCTCAATAGCTGCAGAAAGGCAGCACGAGAGGGGCTGCATTTTGTGTACCTTAATTTATAGCAAAGCCGTCATGTGCCACCCTGGAGCCGGATCAAAAACCAATGGACAACTAAGCAGGGACCTGGCATCACTGCTGGGGGATCCCTGAGTCTGTGTGGCTGTGAGCAGCCATCTCAACTGCACAGGTCTCCTCTGCATTTGTCCCCAGCCCTCACCGGCAGCCCCTGCTCTGTTGAAGTCCAGGAGCTTTCCCCCAGGATCTCCTCTGTGGATCTCACATGGAGTATGCTGCGGCTACCAGCACCACAGTAACACGACGGATGCTGCAGCATGCACGGCAATGCCTCAGGGTTACCGCAGCTCAGGATGCCGTGCTAGGGAGACGGCAGGAAGGGAATAGCGAGGGTGCGAAGGGGTCACCAGTGAACCTCGTGACTGAGCTGCAGGCGGAAGCAAAACTGCACTTTGGAGAAGCGTTTTCCTGTGCTGCAGGGCCCTGAGGGTGTGCTGTGCTGCAAAAGGACGTTTTGAGGGCGGCCCAACAGCAGCAGGGCCCGCGGTGACACCCACAGCCGCAGTCGTGCAGGTCACGACAGGGCAGGGCCCTGGCAGCTCAATGCCGCCCAAGCTGCACAAGGCACCATTTCTCTCCCACTGCTGTGGCTTTTCACTCTTAAATTTGATTTTAAACGGTGTAATTCCTCTCTCAGACGCATAACAAGGGAATCGTTTCCTGCAGACACATGAAATACTAGGCGGGGTTTGATGATTTATTTCTAAGCCTCGCAAAGACCCTTCGGACACCTCAGCGGACAGACCAGAGAGAGAAATACAGACTAAGCTATTTCTGATTTAGGAGCGATTGGAGCTGCTAGCCATGACGTGCTAATGCAGGGTCCCCGCGCGAACCGGGAAAACCCCTGCGGGTACCTGCTCCGCTTGTTCTGTCCTTGGGACAACGAGCACGGAGGGTCGGGCAGATCACGACACCGAGGCATCCCGCGAAGTAAGCGGGGCACCCAGGGGCGACCTGTACCCGCTCAAAAATTCCTCTCACATTGGAAGTGAGGACCCGGGCGTCACCCCGGGTCGTTATTTTCCTTACTCATAAGTTTAAGGCATGACGAAAACCACCCAGCGCTGCTGGTACACTCTTGCGCACAAACTCTATAGCTCAAGGCGAGCATCTCCCTACGGCGCCTCAAGCTGCCCTGCCAGTGTCCTCACCACTCCGCACGGGTCTTGTCCCCTCCCGCGCAGTAACACCACTGTCGCGGGCCGAACCGGGCCGTGCCGCGCCGCACTGTATGCAAATGAGCGGCCCGGGCGCCGCGGGGAGTTGTGGGGCGCCGCGCTGCACCGGGGCGGAGCCGGGGGCGGGGCCCGCCGCACTTGTGGGGGCGGGGCGGGGCGCGGAAGTCGTATGGTGTCACTTCCGGGACTCGCTCGCTGCGTCTCATCGTTGGGGCCGCGACAAGATGGCGGACCTGTCTCTGGACGAGCTCATACGGAAACGCGGTGTGACGGTGAAGGGAAGGTGAGCGACTGGGAGGGCGACGCAGCGCCTCGGGCCCGGCGGCCCC
>VZRN01000754.1:259909-282622 GCA_013397935.1 Dasyornis broadbenti | reverse complement strand
TTTTGTTTCGGTTTGAGGGTTTTTTTTTGTTGTTGTTTTTTTGTTCCTTTGTTTTTCCCCAAAAATGTAAGGATTTCTGAAGTGATTCCACAATGTGCAAGTTTGGTATATTTTCATGGCTGTTGCATGTACTTTTCGATAATATTCATTAACTCGATATTGGGTTGGGTCAACTCTGTCCACGTCATGTCACATTTTGTTACCTCATACGTTAGTCTTCAGTGTTTTTGGAATGCTCCTGTCTTCCATTACAAGTTCCTCTGTAAAGGTTTTTTGGTTTTTAATTAACAAGAGTCTTTAAAAACAATTGTCTTTGAATGTTTCTACAGCTCTTTAAGATTTGTTTGCCTTTCTCAGATTACGGACAGTGCCTGAGTTTCACAGTTTTTACAAAAACATAAACTCAGCCCAGAGGCTGCGGCAAGTCTGCCCGCCGCCGCCATTACCAGCGCTGCGCTGCGCCCAGGGAACTACAGCTCCCGGCAGCCCCCGCGCCGCCGCGCGCGGAGAAGATGGCGGCCGCCACGGGGCGTGCGGCGGGAGCGGCGCCGGTGGGGTACACGGGTGAGGGGAGCGGGGGGCACCGGGAGCGAGGCCGGCGGGGTACGCGGGTGAGGGGAGCGGGGGGCACCGGGAGCGAGGCCGGCGGGGTACGCGGGTGAGGGGAGCGGGGGGCACCGGGAGAGAGGCTGGCGGGGTACATGAGTGAGGGGAGCGGGACCGGTGGGGTACGCGGGTGAGGAACAGCGTGGAGCACCGGGAGCGGGCCCGGGGCGGCAGCGGCGTCTCAAACCCGTGCGTCCCTCGTAGCTCTGGCGGTGAAGTTCGCGGAGCGGCAGCGCTCGCCCCACTGCTTGTTGGTGAAGGAGCACCAGGTGCGGGAAGGGGCCGACACCGCGCACCCGCCTCGCCGCACGCTCTTCGTCCTCAACGTGCCCCCGTACTGCGGCCCGGTGAGTGGGGTGGCTGGGGGCCGAGGGCAGTGCCTCGGGGCTGCTGCGGGCGGAGGGCCGGGCTGGGGCCGAGCTGGGGCCGGGCAGCGCTGGAGGCAGTGCGTGGGAGGCATCGCTCCTGCTTTGCTGTACCGCATGTTCTCTCTTTCCGTCTCAAGGACTCCCTGTCTAGGCTGTTCTCCCGCTGCGGGCATGTACAGTTTGTGGACATCTGTGACAAGCCAGGGCCAGGAGAGAAAAAGGATAAATCGACATCCAAATTCTTCAACCACAAAACTGTAAAGGTATGGCTCGGGGGAGAGGGGAATATTGATGCTTTGGTGGGAAAAGATGGCAGGTACTGAATGGTTCTCTTCAGAACATGAGATACAGGAAACCATATGGCGCATTAGGTGACACGATTACTTACTGAAGTTTACACTGGTTTATTTGTTTGTTTTTTTGCTATTCTATTGCCACTTGTGGTTTGATTTTTATTCTATTTTTTTAAAGTTATGTGTACTGCAGTTCCTTGCTCCATCACCAGTTTCTCCAAGACATCTGACTGACCTGGGTGTTTTTTTTTTTTCTTTTAGGGATTTCGAGTAGCATACGTGGTGTTCAGGAAACCAGCAGGTGTCCAGGCAGCCAAGTCTCTATCACAGGAAGGTCCTTTGCTAATATCAACAGAGAGCCACCCTGTGAAAACCGGCATTAGCAGTATGTCAGCTCTAGCTGTCTTTCTAGCGGCTAATGCTAGGGAATAACGATGTTTGTTCTTTGCTGAATCCTACCCTGCATGTCTCATTTTGTACTAAGCTGGGAGACGTTCAGTGCTTATGTGCTTTTATTATCCACAGGGTAGCAATTTTATTGAGTCAGGTGTTGAAGTCTGGTCCAGTGACCCAATGGGAGAATGGGGTCACTTGGAAGGGTGCTTTTTCCTGTCATTTTTTCAGTATTACGTAGATTCAGAGATACTGTCTGCATCTTGTCCTCAAAATGGAAACCAGACTCACACAACAGGCACCAGATGTCTGTCAAGATGGCAGCACTTCATATAACCCCTTGACAGAAACACAGCCCTGAATGTTGTGCCCCTTGGGCTTAAGGCTAGCCCACTTCTGCCTGGGAAAGTTGCAAACTCTTGCCATCCCATATTGGTGGTGCTTGCAGTTGTGCTGAGGTATGGTGGGGGTAAGCTCTACACAAATGGGAACAGTGTGTCCTTCCCCCTCTCCAGAGCTCACTCTAGAGCTGCCCAAAAGCACCACGCTAGGCTACTTCTAACAGCAGCTACTGCTGACTTGTGCCCTCTCTGTCTCAGAGTGGATTGCCAGCTATGAGGCCTCCATCGTGGATCCGAAGGAGCTGAAGGCTGAGGTGGATGCCTACATGCAAGACTATGACAAAAAAGTGGCAGAGGTGAGGCCAGGCTAGGGAGGGGACCCAGCTAAGCAGTTTTCTTGGGGGAGAGGGAAAGAAGAGAGATTTCTCAGTGCCCTGGCTGTAGTGGAAAGGGCTGAGGGTCCCACTGTTTGGCAGAAGCTTTTTACTCCCAGTTGCTGGTGGGCAGTCAGGCCCAGGTTTTGTCTGCAACACCTGACCCTTCCCTCAGGGCTTACAATAGATACCCACAAATAAGTTGGTTCCTGGCTGGCATGCAGTGTTGTGACTGAGAATTGAATGCCTGCAGCCCTGATGCCATGCCTTCCTTTAAATCTTGTGTGGAAGCAGGAGCTGTAACTTCGCCTGTGTTTAAGGGAGGCCTTTGGGTAGCTGTACATCAGGCTGGCTGTCAGCCCATCTGCACTGGGCTGCCTCACCCTCCTGTCTTTACAGGAAGAAGCCAAAGCAGCCAAGGAGGAGGGTGTTCCAGATGAGGAGGGCTGGGTGAAGGTGACACGGAAGGGCCGGAAGCCTGGCCTGCCCCGGACAGAGGCTGCCAACCTGCGGGTGCTGGAGAAGGAGAAACAGAAAAAGGCCCGCAAAGAGCTGCTCAACTTCTATGCCTGGCAGCATCGTGAGACCAAGAGAGAGCGTGAGTGTCTGAAGTCTCCTCCTACCCCTGCCTGTGTCTCTTGTCTCTCACACTGTGGCCCAAAGGACATCCTTCTGCCTTCACTGGAGGCTGGCTGGCTGGGTGAATGGCCTTGCCAGCTCTTGGGAGGCCTCTTGCCACCACCTGTCCTAGGTGCTGGAATAGGGCTGCTGGAGTATTTTGTGGGAGGGTGTGCAGGTGGTGGTTTTCCAAGAGGTGTTTATTCAGTCTGCACAAAGGCAGCGATTGAAGGGGGAAGCTAGCCAGATTCCTCCCCAAGAGGGAGCTGCAGCACTGCCGGAGATGAACGGCTGGAGCCCCAGCTTGGCACTCGGCCCAGGTGTAAAAGGACCCGCTCTGGGAAGTGTGTGTTTTTGGCTGTTGGGACTGAGCCCCTCCTGGTGTGTGGAAGTGAGGCTCCCAGGAGAGGGAGATTTGCTGCTCCCGTGTGACCTGTTCTTTGTGTTTCTCCATGTTTCAGACATTGCCCAGTTGAGGAAGAAATTTGAGGAGGACAAGCAGAGGATCGCACTGATGCGAGCCCAGCGCAAGTTTCGGCCATACTAGGTCGTGCTCAGCTATTCCTCAGATGCCTGTGCTGGAGAGGGTAGGAGAGTTGCCTACTGATTGCATTTGCCAAAGGATTTTAAGGAATTGAGGCAGCTTTGGGTTGCCTCTACCCTTGGATCTGAAATGGGAGATCCCAGGAACTGCTGCTGGAGGGGAGTTCCCTTTACTTGCACCAGTATCTTCCTGCTCTTCCATCATCCATCTCTGTGGCACCGCTTCCCAGGGTGCTCAGGTCAAGGGGCTGAGGCACATCCTGTGGCAACCTGTACCTGCCACCCAAAAACACACCTCCTAAAGCTTGGTGAGAACTGGGATTGACCTAGCACAGCCTCTGCAGGGGCAGGGAATGCCTGAAGAACTGTAAATAAACTGCTGCTACTGTTTTCAAAACATGGGAATGCTTCTCTCTCCCACCTGGTCTCCCATGGGAAACTTCTTGTGTACTGGGGTGGTGGTAAAGATCATGGCTTGTAACCTTGTGCTCCTTCGCACATTTTATTGAAGGAAAGAGGAGGGAAGTGGTTTTAGGAAAAGCCTAACTGCAAAGTTCCCAGACTGCTTGTCACAAGGAAAGATCAGTGGTTTGGTACAGAGCCATGCCTGTTCTCTGGGTAATTCCCTCCCTGGCAGCTCCCTCTCAGCCCACTGCTGCATTGCCCAGTCATCCAGCAGTACATGGAACTCTGCAGCCATGGGAAATTCCTGATATCCAGCACTGTTGCAAGAACAAATGCCACTTTGAGCAGCCTTGTTTGGAAGGAGAAACCAGACTCTCCATGGCCTGTTTCCACTTAAGGCAGGTAAGGATGGCAGCAGGCACATTTAGGTGTAGGGCAGTGGTTTTGTCCTGTAGCATTTGTGCAGCTTTGGACATTGTGGTAGGTCTGTGATCAAAGTATCCCACCCAGCCCCAGGCTTTTCACATCTGTTTTAGTGCCTGCGGTGACACTACAGACGTGACCATGAATATAAGGTGGAAGTGGTGGTAAATTCCATGGAGCTGAGATAAAATGGATTTACCCACTGCAAATACAGTTTGCATTGCTTGCAGAGATGGCAGGACTGCTTGCTTCAGTGGGCTTTGTGCATCAGTTCAACTGGGAGGCACATCCTTAATATGCCCTACCTAAAGCAGACTGTGTTAAAATTGCTGCCTCCCAAGATGCATTTTAGCTGCTTGGGTGAGCAGCCTGAAAGAGAAAGGAGGTTTGTTCTCTTACAGAGTCAAGAAGACAGACTTAACATTAAGACATTACTCTTTATTTAGGGCAGAAATCATCTTTGCCAACTTTTCCACAATTTGCATTCTCCCAGCTGCTTCAGCTGGATTAGGGACATTCTTTAGAGTTCATTAAAATGGCCTTCTCTGCACAGGTGAGCTCTTATTTAAGCTGATTCTTAAAAAAACACTAGCTCTCATAGAGACACTGAGGCCCTGTGGGCACTCAGGCACCTATGGAAGCAAGCAGAGAACCAGAACACTTTCCTTGTTTTCCAGCAGGTTAAATCCTGGGAGCAGCCTGTCCACACCATCCTCAGGGAGGAGGCAAGATGAGCCACCTCTCGTGCAGTGCCAGAGCTGGTGCTGCTGCTGTCACAGAGGATGCCTCTGTGTTCTCTGCCTCAGGGTGCAAGTCTGGACTAAGCCAAGGGGAAGGCCTTGGCTTAGTCCTTGTACTTAGGCCTTGGCTTATCCCTGTACTCACAGAGCTGGAAGTGGAGCAAGGATTCCTCTTCCCTTTGACAAATGAGCTCCTTTGCACAGCTCTCCTTCAGAGAACCCCTGGCAGAACTGCTTCCACCCTGCAGTGAGCTAAGCATAGGAAAGAATATCACAATCTGATGTTGGATGCGAGGTAGGAATGGTGACAATTCTGCTGGAGCTTTCTTGTTGGCTCTGAGTTCTCCTGGACTGCTGCAGTTATGAAGGCTTCCTAGAGCCTGGCCCTGGTGTTCTGTGCTGTCAGGAAGCTGCTGATGATCCCAGATACCACCTCAGGCTCGTTCAGGTGCACAAAATGACTCCCAGGCACCTCTACTAGCTGGATGTGCTGGAGGGAAAGGACACAAGATGTGAACCATGGAAGTGTTCCCTCAGGCATACACTACTTGCTGTGTCACACTTATAGGAAGGGGCAGGGCAAATGAGGCAGGACAGAGATGGGAGGATCAGCAAAGAGCTGGGTCCAGAGGGCAGTACTAACTTGGGACTTTGGCAGCAGGGACAAAGTTGGCTTTCCCCCCCACAGTGTGAGGGCAGTGTTGTTGAGGACAAATTACCAAGTGGAGGGTGTCCACCAAGGCCAGCTGCTGCTCCCAGGTTGGTGGCACATAGAGATGCAAGGAGGAAGTTTGCTCTCACCTCTTTGAGGGTAGACTCGAATGCCTCCTGCAGGGCTTTCACAAAGTGATTTCTGCTGGGTAGGTTGTGCGGTACCAGGAGTCCATCTTGTGATCTGAAAAACACCAGCAAGGCTCAGTACAGCACCCAGGGTGCCTCCATTTGTCTGCAGCTGTCCTGGGCAGAAGCAGTGTGCCCAAGACAGTGGGGTGACAGACCCAACTGTTCTTTCCAGGCTGCTTGTAAACAGCAGGGTGACAGGGTCATACGTGGCAGTCAGGGTGCACTGCACAGCTCAGCTAAGCAGCTATTTTCTATCAGACTATCTGTGTAAGACCTTGGGTGGCTGCCTAGTAGTATCAGAGTGGAGACTGGCTAAATATTGTCCTCCCAGGGCTGGCTCTGTGACTGGTCTGAGAACATCATTCCCTGCCCCCATTCTGTCTTCTGCTCTTAACTTTTTCCTTCCTTACAGTTTCCACATCTCCCCTCCATCCTTTCTGCCTGTCCTTGCTGCTTATTTAAACAGGGTATGGCTTCCTCAGAGAGAAGTACCAAAGCAGTTTCCCTGGAGAAGTCTGCATTAGATGTCCTGCAGAGCTAAGATCATGCTGTCCTCCCACTGATGGGACAGGGAGACAACCCAGGCTCAAAGGCATCTCTATGGCCCAGAGGACTTGGCCTCATCACAGTGGTACATTTCTGGACAAGCAGGCATAACCTTAAGCTCTTACGATACTACAGCAGATCAGGGAAGCCAAAACTGCACCTCTTTTCTCAACTGCTAGCACTTCGTCCTGTTTTCTAGACAATCTTTTAACAGCACCCCACTAGCCAAGGTAGCCAGAGCCCTGCACACCTTGCCCTCCAAGGAGATGGGAAAAATGCAAAGGATGACTCTCAGAACAAGCTATGCACCCAGACAGCTTAACAGCTTGAGGGGCTCTGTGCAAGCCACTGGCCTTGTCCCCAGAGCTTCTTGCCCCAGGTGCCTCAGGAGAGAGCTTGCAGGAACTCAGGCCAGGAGCTCTAGGAGGAGATGAAGGCAGCTGTAGTTTCACCTGTTTGCTCAGGCAAGAGGTTTTGGGGTTTGGAGAAGGGGGCAGGCTGGGTTGCTAACTGGGGTAGAGTCAGGTCAGGAGGACAGCAAGTAGGTGTGGTGCTGTGGTGGGTCAGGTGTTTGCCAGGATGGATCCTTGCTGTAGCACCAAGGAATGGAAAGTTGTGAGATGGGATTGTGAAGCCAGGAGCGTGGGGAAGATGGAACAGGACTAGCATTTCCTCAGTCAGCCTTGCACAAGGGAGTCCCAGCCTTAAAGTATAGTGCCAGGCTGGGAGGATATTCCAGTTGCTCTCTGCTTGTTCCAGAAGCCTGCCCAGCCCAGGGCAGTGGTGGGGAACTGGGAAATACTTCTCACATGCGAGGCTATACTCTTATGCCAGCTGGCCAAAGGTCTGGATGACTGGTGCAGAGGAAGGGGTACTGGAGGATTCCTTCCTAGCCTTCATTCCGTCCACTGAGGGAGACAGCAAGGGTTGGTTTGGCTTGTGCCTCACTCACACAATGATGAGAACACGGTCCTGGATCTTCTGCAGGAGCTTCACACACTGCTCCACCGTGAAGAACTCTCGACTCTGCTGCAGATGTAAAGACAGGGAAAGTGGCAAAGGTCAGGGACAGCAGCTGGGGGCAGAGGGTGTCCCCAAGCCCCCCTGCACAAGTGGCTCTGAAGGTAGAAGTAGCTGTGGGCCCTTCCTTGCTGGGACACGACAAGCATCCAGACTGCACATAGCACTAGCTGGCTCTGCAAAGGCTCCTTCTGTCCAGCTGTGTTTGAGGGCTGCCAACAACACTGCCTGCTGGGATGCAGCACATATGGGAATGATCTCATAGAGAAAAGCTTTAAAAATCCTTTTAAAAAGGAGAGAGTACATTACACTGGGTTCCATATCCTGGCAGTAGCACAGGTAGAGGAGGCCCTGTTTGCTCAAAAGTGGCACAAAACTATCAAAATACCAAACCTAAGGACTTTGCTCCACTTCCCTTCTTATTCAGGTCACCTGACAAAGAAGCTGACAGAAAGCATCCATCCATCTGCTGCCGGAAGAGTTATAACAGCAGGAAAATGTGGCCAGGAGGCCCTGGGGCAGAGGAACTGCTAAAAAAATAAGCGGTAACATTTTCCAGTGACTGTAAGCTGAGTCAATGAGCAAGTGCAGGCTCTTTTGAAAGGGACATTTAAAGGAGATGTGGGAGTTAGGGAAGCAGAAAGTAAGTGGCTGGGTGGAGGCAGGGCCTGGCTCCGTGAGCAGGCGTCCTCTGAGTGTTCTGTAAGCTCAGGGCTCCAGAGTAGCAGGGGGCATGGCAGAAGAGCAGTGCTCACCGTACGGGCTCTCATGTCTCTGTTATACACCAGCCCTGGAAAGAAAAAACAAGAAGGTTTTCATGTCTTGTAGGAGCAAGAGTTCTTCTGTTTTAACTCACTTTTGGGGTCTGCCCAAGACTTCTTGAGACAGGAGGAATAAAATTCAAATTTCTCCTTTTTTTGATTTATTTTCTTTAGCTGTTCTAGGACTTGAGCACCAAACCCAGTTGCTGGGAATGGAGGACTCTGCCTCCAGACTTAATTGATCCCATTCAGGCTGAATAAACTTGTAGCTAGGGCACCCTGTACCCTGCAGAAGACAATGGCTGTTGGCACCAGTCCCTTCCCACACCCACCACTGGCCAGGCACCACACAGCCCCTTACCAATGGGTGTCTCAGTTGCTCCTCGCTGCAGCAGGATTGCCCCACCCTCTGCTGTCAGATGGCTGTTTGCTTCTAAGAGCCTGAGGGAGACATGACAGAAAGATTGTACTGCTGGAAAAAGGGAGGAAGCGAAGCAAAGATGGCATGACAAGGTAACAGCAAGCTCTCAGGCTGTTTCAGAAAGGAGCAGGAAGCAGCAGCAGCTTCTGGCAGCAGAAGAAAAAAGTCTTGCTGGAATTCCAGAGGACTTAAAAGGTAAAATGCAGGGACAGTTTTCCTTTCTCATTTGTGCAGCTGTAACTCTGTCAAGGTGAGCGCAGGCAGTAAATGAAGAGGACAGATGGGAACCCACCTCTGCAATGCTGCTTCGGGGCTCCGTGCTTTGAGAGTTTGCTGCTTTGCCTCCAGACTCAGTAATCTGTCAATCACCCTTCGTTTAGATTTCAGCCATGCCTCAGTGTCCTGAAACACAGAGAGGTAGGGGAGAGGAGTAACCCCTCTCTTCTGAATGCTTCTACCCCTTATCAGAGAGCGGTAGAGGGAATTTCACCCTTCAACATCTCTCAGAACTGGTACCAGTTATGGGTATCATTAAAAATGCCCATTTCTGGGAGAAAGGGAACATCAATACTGCTGTAATGAACTTACTGCCTCTTTACCCTCGCAATCTTTTCTAACCCTTCCTACCTCACTTCTGAGTTGAGGACAACTCTCCAAAGTTTGATATCTTTTGTCTCTCTGACCTAGGGCTTCTGTCCCACTTCTGCCAATGAAAGCTCCAGCATCGGGTAGCAATGATGGCAAGTTGGGAATGTAGCTTTATGTCCTGCCAGGGACAGAAAAAGCCACCAATCTTGTACCCAGGTAACCCAACAAGTTGTTGGCAAAAAGATAACCTCAGCTGGCAGTTGCCTGGACAGAGGCTCCAGTTCCCTTTGTACAAGGGCCTGGCACACACAAGCAAATTTCAGTGCTAAGGGACTGGAGGATGTGGAGCTCTACCAAGTGTGCCCCAAGGGCCACCCTAAGCAGGGACCTGAGCCCGTGAACAAGGAGCAGATCAGTGCCTGCCAAAAGGAAGAGCCCTGGGACTTGTGTGACCTGCCAGGAAGTGGTCACATCAGTGCCTTCTCTGAATAAATGAAGGAAAGAAAAATACCATTTTTGTAGTTTAAAAAAGTGAAGAGAAGGACACATGAAATCTAACCTCTGGAGCGAGAAGAAAGCCAAGACTTTCCAGCAGGATCAGCTTGTCCACCATCTCAGGATAAAGGAAACAGAACTGAGGAGAGATGAAACAATAAGAGAACGAAAAGCTGAGCACTGAGTGATATCTTTATCCTGCTACATGGGAGAGGGGTCAGGAAGTGCCTCTCCTCCCCTGAGATCCAAGTCTGTCCCTTCATTCTTCTCCCATTTGTTGTTGCAGCTGCAGAAATCACAGCTCCATGAAGAAATGCTGCTTTACTCACCATTCCTGCCACAGCCCCACCTGCAAAGGGGAAAAGGGTAATCAGTTATGCACAGAACAGCCCCTAGGAACAGAAATTCTCCTTCCCCACAGCAGGAGCTGCCTCATAAATAAAAATGCACATTGTACCATGGAACAAAGCCCCAGTACAGGGGAGAGCTCTCCCAGCCCCCAGGACGCAGGCAGAGACCAGGGCTGTTGACCTGCTGTATTCCCCATCTTGTGCCATCCCCACCTCCCTCAGGCAGCAAAAGCCATGGAGGAGTTACTGTTTAAAACATCTTGGTGTGCAGGTCCTGTTAGCTGGGACCAGAGCAGCCCTGGGAAGCAAACTCCAAAACATGGCAAAATCAAATCATACTCCAAGCTCAAAGGGATAGAACTGGAGCCTAGCTGCCCTGAGCAAGCTTTATAGCCCACCAACTGGGCTGTCTGTTCACAGGCTTTATGGCGACCAGGCGGGAGGGCCTGCTGTGAATTCTCCTGTGTGACCACCCCTCTTCGCCCATCACTGTTCCCTCCTGTGAGTGCGGGAAATGCCCACAGCAAGAGTTACCCGTCTGTACTACAGAGGCATTTCAAACAAGGGCACAGATTTTTGAATCACTCAGGCAGGAACTTGGTACTTGACACAAGATAATAAATATTCCAACCCCACTCCTAGCAGCATGTCTTGGAAGTTAATTATCTATTCCAGTTTCTATGAATCTCACAGCTTACAAGGACTAGAGCCACTTACCCATACTGTGACCCATCAGGGTGAACCTTCTCCACTGCAAGGCTAAATGGCAACAGACAAAAACAGATAGTGCTGCATTAGAAACCCGAGCAGCAGCATCTTGCTGCTTCTCCACTGACATGGGCCCTTTCTCCCAGGAGGGCGTTTGCACTGCCTAATTTGCTTCTTAATCCAGAAACTAAGCAGCTAAGTAGGCCAGCTTTAAAGAAAAAGAGCATTTACCACCTCTTTTCTGTGGTAGTTAAGTCATGCAGCTCTCAAGCTCTCTCTGCATGTCAAACAAACTCCAGCAAATTCCCATTCACTGCCAGACATGAGACTGGCAAGAAGGAGAGGAGCCTAACTGGGCAGCATCTGGTGGAAGAGAGAAACCTTGACAGAGCATCCTGCTGCAGGGCATTCTGCAAGGCATGTGAGGACACAGAGCCAGGTCTGCTGCATTGAGGGAAGTATGATTCCAAGTGAAAGCTTTCTGCACCATTTAGCACATCAGGCTCTTCAGTCCATTTTCAGGGCACTCTGGGAGGCTTGTAGGAAAATACCGCTTTATCAGCGCTGCCCATCTGAAATATACCTCACTGAAAGATGGGGTTTACCCTCTGGAATATCTGAGAGCTGCTAGAGCTCTTTGTATACTGAATGAAGGTTGTAAAATGTCACATGCCAAGCATACAGATGAACAGTTACATCAGGAGTTATTAGGAATATGACTTCCAGATTTCTTTGTATGATACTAAAGCAAGTAGGAAACTGCCATCAGGGAGAACCAGAAGTTTCCAACTTACGCCTAACACTGGTTAGGGGTCACTGACTGCTTACAAAAAGCCAATCTGGCAAAACTATTTAGTTGTACCCACCACTTCACCACTACTGCTTTTTTAGTACAGAAGCCCTATAGAAACACCCAGGGCTTACTGCCTCTTCCTTCCCCAAAGCAGTGAGAAAGAGGGACACTTACTCAGTCACAAAGCACTGGCTAATATCAAACTGAGGAGAAGTAGGGGGAACTGATTTCTCTCCCGGCAGTAAGTGCTGCCTGCTTGTTGTGAGGAGCAGGACCAACACAGCACCCCCTGCACAAGCACCCCCTCGAGGGTCCCTGTAACTACTCACCTGCTGCCACCCGACGCACGTCGGTCACATAATCTAAGAAATGGTAGGCGCAGCCCGCAGGTCGGTGGGACGACAAACCATGGCCAGAAAAATCCATTGCCACGTAGTAACAACCTGAAAGGGAAAGTATCAGATGTGCAGCCCTGCCACACAACACAAGCCATCCTGATGAGCCAGACCTACCGCTGGGGAGCAGTGGAATGAGCTTGTTAAAGGTGTTGGCATTGTCCAGCCAGCCGTGCAAACACAGCACAGGATGTCCCTCCAAGGGTCCCCAGGCCTTGGCTGCCACATGTCCCCAGGGTACAGGGAACTTCAGCTCTGAGAACATGCCCAAAATAGGGTGATGTCCCTGGAGAATCACGTACTTGGAGTAGGTCCCAGGGGTCTTGTTAATGGTCTAGAGCTCTGGAAAGAGTAAAACAGGTCTTTAGTAGCTCACCAGCCTCCTGTGGTCTTAATTAGCAGCTTGCTGATTTACAGCTCCCCATTCAACATCCCAAGTTGCCGATCCTGACTGCTTGTTTGGGGAATCCTCCTCCCAGCACGTACTAGCTATGCTCCTAGGAAGAAATAAGCTTTCCTTACACAGGAGGAAAAAGCCTTCTCTCTGTCTCTGCAGCAGCTGCAACTCAACCAGAAGGCGCAGGAGATCTGGCAAGAGGGAACCATGCAGAATTCCCCCAGCTAGCTGCAGTCAGCCAGGCACCTGTCCTGGACCAAAAAGACAGTTTGGGGAATAAGGATGCTGCCTCCAATATTAGACTGTTACTACCTTGTCCTCTTTTACCTTGGTGCTTCTCTTTTACACCACCGGTCAGCACATTGGCAAGAGCAGCTGGCTCCATGCTGCACAGCAGGGCCCTGCTGCCACCTGCCTGTGCACCCCTCAGGGCCAGGAACCTTCCCTGGGATATGGGTCCACAACCTGCCAGGCACTTGCTTGACCTCAAACCATCTCATCTACCTGACAATTACTGATCCACATCTGACCCTTGCCCAAGCCGCAGCTCCTGAGTAGACCCAGCCTCTGGGGTGGTTTGAACATTTCCCCTTTACCCCCAAGCCATGGGCAACCTGACTATTCCTATCCCCAAGTCTCTCATGTCATATCCCCTTCCAAGTGACTTGTCTTGCTTATCTGCTCCCTTAAACAGCCCTCTGAGGCCGCACAGCAATTAAATCACTCTACAGCAAGTCCCTCCTGAGCCCACACCTCTCCAAGGTGTGAGGACAGAGGGGGTAGGCTGCTGTCAGGGCCCCGATGGTCCCAATCAGCCGCGCCTGGGGCTCCCCAGGAGTGTGTTTAAGCTCGGCCCAGGACCAGCGGCAATAGTGCTGCAGGAGTGCCGGTCTCGTCAGCAACGCCCTCGCCCCAGCAACCGTGGCTGCTGATCACGGGGTTGTGACTGACCCCAGCTGCCCTCGCCGGGCCAGCTCCTGACAACAAACCCTGGGCTGCCTTCCCTTGGAGCTGCCCCTTCCTGACGGCCTGGGCTCCTGGCAGAGCCTGATGGCCTCCCCGGGCAGCCCTGCCTGGACCCAGCGGCTCCTCCCGGCCCCGGAGTGAGGCCTTCCTGGGCGGGCAGGAGGCGCCTCTACACCCGGGCCTTCGTCTCGGGGCGCCCTGGAGCGCCTGGCCCCGGTCCCAGCACGAGGGAAGGGCTGCCCGGGGACCGACCCCCGCTCGGAGCCGAGAGCAGCCCCCAGAGCGCCCCGGCCCCGCTCCCCGCGCCGCCCCAGCCCCTTCCTACCGCTCCGTGCGGCCGGGCCGGCTGAACAGAGGCAGTGCAGGGCAGGGCAGGGCGGGCCGAGCCGGCTGCACCGCCCCGCTGCCCGCCTCCCCGGGGCGCCCCGGCCTCCGCCTCCGCCCCCGCCTGGGTCTGCATCGGGCTCAGTGAGAGGAATCAGGACTTAACGATGTCTGTGGGGTCTGCAGCTGCGAACAACCTCCTGGGCATGATAGGAATTTCTGAGGAGTCGAAATCAAGGAGGTACAGCTGCATCCTTGACTCCCTCCAAGAAGACACATTACTGACGATGGAAACTGCCTGTACTGTGGTGACACAGTGTGAGATGTTTTAACTGTGACCCAGGAGCTTCATACTGACATCAAACAGGCCCAGTGCTTGACACTAACACTGAACTTCTGTCACTCTCTGATAGAGACACTCTTCTGAACTCCTAACGCTGGAATCGTGTTGCTTCAGGGACAAGAGTCACCCTCCCATACTGTGACCCATCGCAGTGAACTGACTCTACTGCAGGGCCAAGCTGCCGCAGATACACAGCACAGGGCACAGCCTTAGCCACTCCACTCCTCTGCGAAAACAGACCCCTCTCAGATGGAGAGGTTTTTATACAGTTTGCCTCATTAGTTGCCCAAAAAGGTGATGTCTGCACAGACAAAATTTCAAGAAAGTCAATACCCAAGCATGGCTGCTTGCTGGTATTGCTCTCATTCCCTCCAGCAGTCAGTCTGCGAGGCCTAATGCAGACCACAACCATTCCTCTTCAGTCAAGGACTCTACGGTCAAAGGAAGCAAAGTCAAATCACACTGTGAGCAGTGCGACCCCTGGCTGGCGCAGCTGGAGAAAGCAGAATGAATGTATGTTCTCAGGGAATCATTTTTGTATTGGTAACTGAAAGCCCTATGCTCAGTTCAGCACATCAGTCTCCTAAATTACACAGTATATTTTCAGAACAGCCTGAAAAGCTTGTAAGAAACCAGTGTAGGAGCTTACAGCCCTATTTCTCCCGCCTAGCTCTAACTCATCCTGGCAAAATGGGCTCTGCACCACGGCAGTTGAAAGGTAACCTTGGGGACCTATCACTGAGAAGAAACAAGAGCACTATGTAGCTCACAGCCTCCTCTCCAGGTGAGCCATTAGAAAAGATACCAGAACATGAATTTTTACAGGTTTGCAAAGTGTCCAGTGCCTTGCTTCTTCTTAGGCCTCCATGCTGGAGGAGCAGGAAAGTAGTCTACAAGTGCTGGGGAGCCTTGCAGAAGGAAAGAGGCCACAGTAACTTCTACAGCTTCTCTCCTGCACCTGTCAGAGGTAGGTGGCTGATTACAAAAGGTGAAAAGCAAGAAACAGCTTGGCAGAACAGATTTGTAAAATGCACTCAATAATCAATTGCTGCTGCTGCTGCTAAAGCAGGGCAGGGCCCTCCTGTGAATTCCTGGAATTCTTTCAAAAGAAGCCACCAGACGGCAGTGTAATTGTTTGGCTAGGCTGTTAGGCTGTTGCTAGGCCCGTGGTTCTTCAGTCTATGGCATGACCTTTGAGGAAGAAGACCCTGTGCCATGAGGGGTTATGTGGACTGTTGGCACAAGCTCCAGTGGTTGGTGGGACAACAGGCCATGGCCAGGAAAATCCATTGCCACTCGTGAGCCAGACCCACTTCTGGGGAGCAGTGAAATGAGTACCCTGAAGGTGGTGGCATCATCCAGCCAGCCATGCAAGCTCAGCACAAATTATCCCCAGACCTGGCTACCACCTGCGTTTGGGGCATGGAGAACTTCACCTCCAAGAACTTGTACCCACAAGCAACATCCTCTGAGTGCCACATGCTGGAGCTGGTCCCACAGAGCTTGTTAACAGCCAAGAGCTCTGGACAGAGCTTGTAGGTAGGTGGTAGTTGTTTACCTGTCAGCCCTGACCTCTACCTAATACCAGGTTTTGGGCACAAGTTTGTTTGGGATAATCTTGGAATCCTGCTGTAAATGTTTGCCCTGGCAGTATATTTATCACCACCCTCAGGTCTTGGACCACCACACTGGGCTCTCTCCCCCATTCCAGCAGCCAGCAGGATCTGGGCTCTCATTGCTTTAGGTCACAGAGGTGATTCTGGGACTGAGGTGGGAATAATGCATTCTCTAGCGACATTGGACTCCTGTGACCTGCATCCTAAATCACTTCTCTTAGAAGGCTCCATCAGCAGCTGCCTGATGGGAAAGGAAAAATTCCTCACAGAAATGATCAGGAATAGGTGATTTCAGATAGAGCTCCAAGTGGTCCAAGAAGATTGCTCTGTACCCTCCCCTCAGCAGCAGGACTGTCATCCTGTTAGCCAAAGCCAGATTGTTGAGTTGTCCTCCAGGTCCCTCATACCTTCTCTAGCAATGCTACTCACCTCTCTAAAAGAGCAGCTCAGCATCTTCCAAGACTGGGCATCTTCCCCAGCACGGCCTGGAAAACCACCCCCAAGGGGAGGGCCCTGTGCAGGATGCACGGCAGAATTTGGATGGCTCACAGAATTCATTTTGCTGCATCTACTTCCCAGGTTACTGCAGTGGAATTGCTGTTTGTGGAGGACCAAACCAGAGTCCACCTGGAAAGGTGCTGAGGTGTCAGCTGGGCTACACTGGACTGGTGGTAAGAAAGGATGGTTTTGAATAAAGAACTCTGGGTTAGCGTGAGATATCCCATGTGCTTAGCAAAGGATAAATTTAACCTCTGTGTCCTTGCCAAGGAGCAGAAGACCTGTGAGGGTGAACACTGGGACATGCAAAGCTGTTGTGCTCTGCTGTCTTGGAACAGCATTGATCAGTTTGTGCTAGCAGCAGATCTGGTGAGGAAACTTTAAGTACAGCAGATTGATTGCTACCAGGGGACAAATTCCCCATAGCTGGTTGGATTCAGGCACTGAAGTACTGACATATTGATCTATTTATGTTGTTTTATTAGTAATAGCCCTGTACCTCAATTGCTTTTGTGTGGTTCTACAAATTTTAAAAAGCATGCTGTTGCTAGCTCAACAGATTTCTTTCAGAGGATATACAGAGGACACACCTCCATATAAAGCCCCATATTGTGAGCATATGCTGCAATCTATAGTGGACAGGAAAATAAAAGTGATCACAGGGAAGCATGTTATCATGCAACCAGCTCCAACAGGCTTTAGTTGGAACTCCATCTACAAATCTTGTTTGTCTTGGAAATGGTCCCAGGAAGTCTCAAGAGTTTAAATGAGCTCCCTAAATGGGAAGAGTTGAGGTAGGATATTGTTCTACCACCTCTGAGCTCTGTTCAACAGCAACAGACCCATCCAGGTACCTCATGTGGTGTACTTTTTCTTTCGCTTTCCCTAATTTCTGGTTGAATTTCATTTATGTGAGTTTCCGACTGAAAAAGTTGCTTACATATTAAGCACAAAAAAATGCTGTGATGGCTTAAGTTAGTTTCTCCCCCCATGCTCCAGATCTGTTGTGCTCCTCGTTATTAGCATCATGCTGTAACCAACTGAGCTAAACTCAGTTGTTCCAGAGTTCTCCAGCTGTGCAGAAGGTGGGAGAGACAAATAGATGCTGGCATTTTACCCACCACAGTCTGAGGCCAATACGATAATTTAAATGGAAATCTTTGTTTTAAGCCAAGCTATGAGTGGTTGAAAAAGTGAAGTGCATCTGCTTCAGGGATTAACCTGCAGCATAATTTGGATAGTGGGGCTGCTGAGTGTTAAATCATTCCCACATGAACCACCACCATTCCGCTGGAAGCAGCCCCAGGCACACACCATGCATCAGGTCCAAGTGGTGCACATTTGTATCACTTTATTTGCAACTAATGAAATAGCTAGAAACATTTATTGCATATAAATTATATATGAGCACCCACCATACAAATAAACTCTTTCCAGTCTCAGCTTTCCATTTCCTCTTTAATCAGAAAGTCTATTATATTTGGGACAGATTCAGGAGTCTCTGCTGGTTCCCATCCCCTGGGGCTGTTTAGGTTTATTTGTGAGGTGAGGTGAGCTAGTCCCCAAATCTCTACAAAACCCATACCCACCTTTAGAGTACGCACCTATTTTAATGTACGAAGTGGCAGGGGAAGAAGAGAAGTTTCTCTCCAGCTCTCGTCTAGACGTAAACTTCTTTCACTTGGAAACTCTGGCAGATTCCCCATAGGCTGAGATGAAATAATAGTGAAAACCGTAAGTAATGTGACACTTGTAATTAAAGGCCTACCAGGTCCTTATTGACCTCAGACAGAAAAAGGAAATAGCACATACTGGGATCATTTAAAAACAAGGGAAAAGTTCTAGTTTACACCAAGTCTCATGTGTTTATGGAAAAGAATCTATAACACTGCTTAGGAACTTTTGGAGATGTAAGTTATAGATTTGGGTTGTGGATTTGGCTGACAAAAGTAAAAGCTGTTGAAGTAATAGCTCTCCAGCAAGGAAACTGATACAGTCTTACACTGTGCTTTGATTTTTAAAATACTGGAATGATACCAAATTAACACATTTTGTAGTAATTGGACTGAGAATTGACTAGATAGCAAGTGTCAAAATATTAAAGTTGATACAAGTAAGGGGTGTTTCTGAAACAGCCCAATGGTGAGTTACTCCACCCGGGCCACACTTTTGGTCTGGCAGCGCTGTCTGTGGAAGGAGTGACTCTGGCGAAGGACTGACTCACAGCGGAGCAGCAGCTGAGTGTGAGCTCCCAGTGCAGTCAGAAAGGCTAATTCCATTCTCCGATGGATAAGCAGGGAATGCGGAACAGGTGTAATGAGATTATATTGCAGGAGATTATATTGTGTCTGCTAATTCCATGGAGGTGATTACTGGTGTGAAAGAATTCCCAGTTTTAACATCTGTGATTCAGTGAGGAAGGGAACAAGTTGGAGAGGCTTCCTGGCAGAGCTTTAAGGCCTGTTAAGGAGTTGGAAGACATTTTATGGGAGAGAACCACTTAGGACCAATATGATCAAAGCCTTAGTATACCTGTGGAGCGTTGCATTTTTGCTCCTCCAGTTGTCGAACTGCCTAACAATGGCACAAGTTAAACAGTGTAGAGATGAGGCATACATTTGATAATGGAGAAAGGAGTTAAATACTTCAGTGGTTTACTTAGGGTGCTGGCAGCTTTCTAACCATTGGCAGTTTTTAAATGAAGATGGGATGTTCAACAAAACAACAATGATTAACGTGACAGAGTCCTTTGTCCTGTGATCATCTGGAAAGCGGAGTGGTCTGGAAATTAGTCTCCTGCAATAGACACTGCTGTCAGATGGTACCAGCCTGCAATACTTCTGTTACAACCACTCCCAAAATTATAGCCCATAGCTATACTCCTTGCAATTTTTGTTGTTTTACTTCATTTAGAGGCTTGGTTTCCTCAGCTGAGGAAGCCCCTGTTTCTAGGTCCAGCAATGACTTAGGACCTTTCTGCTGTGGGATCTCTGTCTTGGATTGCTCCCTGTAAATATCCTCTCCCGGCTGTTTTTGTCTGCTTTGGAGAAGTGCCTGAAGTGAGTGAACTTGGTGCCTGTGTCCTGTGTGTGAGTGGAGTTCAGCATCACCACCTGCCTCAGTGTGGGGAGACAAATCTGGGGAAGCATGGGCAGGACTGAGGCTACATATCCCAAGTGAAGGATTCTGAGCAGAGGGATTTGGGCAATGTACACCCATTTTGGTCAACTTTCCAAGAACATGTCCTGAAAATGTGGGATAACAAGGAGAGGCAATAGACTTGAAGGATACCATGAAATCCTTAACTGAGCTTCTACCTCCATGTCTGTTGGGCAGCAATGTTGGGAGAAGTTACCTGAGGTGGTCATGGATTTATGTGGCCACAGAGCTCTTATGTGGCTTCAAGGAGCTCACACCTGAGTCTGGTGTGCCGGTACCTCGTTTGCCCTGTCCCGGATTGTCCTGTACTGCTCCAGAGTGTTTGATGTAGGCAAGATTCAGAGGTGAGGGAGTGGTTTGCTCTACAGTTATAAAAGACTGCAGCTGCTTAAATCTGACCCAAATACCTTCCAGATTATGCAGCCTGATGCTTTGTTGGAAAACCTAGAAGGTCGCTGTCTGCTGGGTCTTCATCCCTCAAGTGAACCAGGGGCATGGACTGGCAACGCGTGAAAACTCGTGTTCTGTGGTGGCTGCGGGGGAAAGCCGCCACAGCAGAGGGTGTTGCAGACTGGCATGAAGGCGCACTGGCCGCGGAGTGCCCCTTGCGTGGCTGGCTCTGGCTCCCCATGCTCCATCCATCCATCCATCCATCCATCCATCCATCCATCCATCCATCCATCCATCCTCCTCCAGGACCCGCAGCAGCGCTGGGCACGGCAGCGCAGCAGCTCCGTGCTGGGGCTGGCACCCGCAAGCCGCGGCACCCGGCTCCCCGCAGCCATGCTGGCTCACCCCGCTCTGGGCAGCCCCTGTACCTTCACTTTCCTGGAAAGCAGTTTCTCTTCTCTTCGTTACTGAGAAGAGCCCTGCTCGGGTAGAGGAAGGAGGGGCCTTGCCGCCGCTTCATGCAAAGGGGCCACTGCTTGTGCTAATTTTTCTCACAAGAGTGGGACTAAAACAGTCTCTGCTTGCTCTAAACCACTAAAGGGTTTTTTTTTGTTGTTTTTTTGTTGGTTTTTTTTTTATTTTTATAATATATATATTCTGCTATTCACTTCACAAAATGTCAAGCCAGCTGGCATTTATATNTTTTTTTTTTTTTTGGTTGGTTGGTTGGTTGGTTTGTTTTGGTTTTGTTTTGTTTTTCCTGGGGGGAGCAGAGGAATGGGGCTGGGGGATTTTTGCGTTTTGGTTTTGTCCTCCTGGTTTTCTCTTTTTGTATTGTTGTTGGGGTTTTTTTCCTTCTTCTTAATGCTTTGCTGTTGGCACCTCCTAAAAGGAAGCTTTTAGCAAGTTAAGAGAGTGACCATCTCAAAAAGGGAGGAAAGGTCAAAAGAGAAAAACTACCTAAGATTCAATGCAGTCAGACAATGTACATTTTGTATTATTTGCAGGTTGGACTTGCGGCACATCAGGAGATGGTGGCAGTCATTTCCTACCCACCCCTCAAGCAAGGGAAGAAATGCAGCACGAGCGAAGCCTGTGCTTGTGTGTGATTGTTGTTGCCTTCTCCTCCTTCATGTCACAGGATATGATCTATTTCAGCATCCTTGTGTTTTCCACCTATAATGAAGCCACTTCAGAGGTACCTTGATCCTGAACAGATTTTGGACCCTGTGGGTCAAATCTGAGCTTTGGAAAATTGTGGTCAATGGTGTCATTGTGACATGTCTCACCGGCTTTTATGGCTAGAGAGGATTGCTGCAATACGCTTCAGCTGTAACTGCTGCAAGGTCACAGTTTCAAGTGCATGAGAGAAATATGAGCACGACCTGCAGACAATCTCGGAGCAGTGAGGCTGGATGTTAACTTTTCACAGGCAAAGATGAAGAAGAAGAATAGAAAGCAGCATTAGACCAGGCTGTTTAATGTTAAGGCAAGGTGGCTTGAAGAGTCCATCAAGTCACCCAATAAATGTTACAAATATCCACAGAGGGAAACAGTCACCCTACTAGGCAAGTGTAAAGCAAACTACAGGATATTTTTGAAGCTGCCATCCAAAAATACAAAGAAAAGTGTGACAAACCTACTTAAAAACCAAAAATGGAACAGACGAGCACTTCATCCCTGCTGTGATTTAGAGCTCCAGTGGCAGGTCCTCCCACTGAAGCCTCTCTGAAAAAGAATGAAGTGCTTTGCCCAGATTCTTATGGAAGTTCAGAAATTCTTCTGTGGTCAGCAACATCTTCATGCTTGGTTGAAAGAAAAAACAAGAACCGACTTCTCAACAGTCAGTGGAACTTCTGGCAAGGCTGAGGATCAGATTCAGTGGTGTGTTTCTGACTGCTTTATGCTCCCTAGCAATGCCAAGCAGCTGTAAAGCCTTTAGTCTACTGCTCAAGCTGGAATTACAGCTGCTTTGCATCACTAGGCTGGTACAGAGCAGCCAGAGCATGTCTGCATTTGGGGTTTGCATACAGCTTTTTCAACAGGGGAATTCACCTGGCATGCACACACCAGGGAATGTGCACAGCAGGCTCAACAGCATCCAGAGAAAGTGTAGGTGAGTGACAGCTCTGATGACATGATCAAATCATAGCCTCATTACAGGCTAGGCCTTTAAATGTGAGGTTTGTACTGAATGCCCAAGTTTATCTTCTCTCCTATTACATCTATTCTCTCTAAGAAGCAATATGCTTACAGTATGCACCATGCGGTGTACTATTTGTATTTTATATCATAACACTTCTCTGCATTTGTAATCTTTTACATTATTTCCACTATTTTATTTATTCCACCAAGGCAACAGCGTGCGTTTTTGGGCACGCTCCTTAGAAATGCGTGTTACCCTGCCGTACACGCTGTGCTTCCAGGGTGCCCGGTGCCCTTCTGAGATTTCCTGCAGCGGCCGAGAGGAACTGGGAGAACTCTGGCAGGGAAGGTCTGGGCAGGCTCTGTTTTCCGCTGCTCTAAAGAGCCCTCGGCGTCACCCCTCGGCCCTGGCCATTGCCTGTTCCCCGGCGCTTGCGAGCTGCGATGCCCCAGCCCCGCGCCGCAGGGCAGCTGATGGTGGCTGGGAGGAGGGGCAGAAGCCCGGCCCGGCCGCCGCCTCCCCGGCCCGACACGTGGCTCCGGCGGCTCCCGGGGCTGGCGGATGCTGCGGTGCCGTCCCGGTGGGGTTCCTCTGCCAGTCTGCAGCGGAGGGGCTATCACAGCATCTTTCTTTTTCCCTTTCCTTTTTTCCTCTCTCTCCCCCCTGTCCGTCCAACTTTTCTTTAAAAAAAACCCAAACTTTTTTCTTCTTTACTTTTTTTTTTCCTCTTGCAAGAGCAACGCCGTGGAAAGACGGGGTGGTGGAGGAGGGAGAACCCCCTCCCCTTCCCCTCCCCCGTGTCTCCTTCCTCGGAAAAGAAACACTTGGGGGGTTTCCTCCCCTCCTACCC
>VZRN01000754.1:235134-259709 GCA_013397935.1 Dasyornis broadbenti | reverse complement strand
GGCTTCGGGGCGGGAGAGCAGCGGGGGCCCCGGCACTGAGCGCTCGCTCGCACCGGAGGCAGCGCCGGCCGCCCGTGGCCCCGGAGGTGCCGACAGTAAGTTGTGCCGCCTTAACTGGAAACGGCCTTTTTGGGGGGCGGGCCGCGAGGAGTCTGTCTGTCTGTCCGTCTGCCGGTCTGCTGCGGTCCCCCCTTGGCTTACGAGGGAGGGCAGCCCCCGCTGGTTTGGCTCCTGGGGTCGTGGGGGCCGTGTTGGGGTTTGGGGCGCTTTTCCCGAGGGATGGGGGGAGATTTGGGGTGGTAGCAGCTCACTGCCGGCCTTGAGGGGAGCCATGTGCTGTGCTGCGGTGGCGGCGGGCAGCCTGGGAGGCTCTGTGGGGACTGTCCTGCTGTCAAGGTGTTCTTCTCAGCATCAGGGCAGGGAGATGCTTCTTTTAAAGTGAAACCTGCAAATTATGTAATGTCTTAGATGGGTCTGTAGGGAAGCAGCCTCACAGGTCCGGGTAACTTGGTCTTCACGCCACTTCTTTCACATGAACCATTGGAGAAGCGGTGCTCAGGATATTACACCGAGTCTTAGTTGGAAAAGAGAGCTGCCTGCCAGGGCTGAAGGCGTTACGGGGAAACGGGGTTACTGTGAACCAGGGGCGTACATGCCGGTGTGGGGTTGCCTTGAAAGGAACTCACCATCCTCCAGACCTGGCACAGTCAGAATGCAGCCTCACACCTGCCGTTTCTCAGAAGATCAGTGCTGCGCACCCGTGAAAAGCCTCATCACAAAGGTTATCGCTAAGTCCTCCTTCTCTGTGCAATCTGAGTCATGGTGCTCACAGCCATGCAGGATCCACTACTCACTTTTTCCCACAAACACACGCGCTCTTACTGAGAATTTTGGAATGGTTACCACGTGAAACCTCAGCTCATGCTACTCTTAGGATTTTTTTTCCTTTCTAAAAAACTTAGTTTAAGTGCATATTCCTTCCTGCTTAGTAGAAGCTTGGAAACAGGATCTGGATGAACCCCAGAGGTAATTGAGAGGAACTCAAGAATGTTAAGTTAATGTCCCTGGCTTTTTTCTTCTCCTGCACGGTGAAGAAGGGGAATGTGGCTTGACCATTGTTCTGGAAAGTTGAGGGTAAAGAGTGTTGTTAGCAAGCTGCTCTTTAGGACTATGTGGTCCAGACAGCGCCATTTACTAGTTCTAGTCCTTGCAGCTTTCAGAGAACTTAAACTAAAAGCCCAGTCACATGTTGACTACACTCAACTCAGTAAAATGGGGTGGAAGCAAAAATAAGTAGTTTCCTGATGTTTCATTCTCTATTGACTGGGTCCTTAAGAAGGTATGCAAGCATATCTTCTGTCTCCAAACAATTGCAACTGCAATTCAGATGCTGTGTGAATGTCAAATGGCCCATTCACTCACAGCAGGGCAATGGTCATGTGCTTAAAAATTATGCACATGCACAGAAGTTTGTGAGACTGAGGCTGTATTATCACATAATGTTGCTCTTGGTTGAATCAAGTTACGACAAAATGTGGCCAGTCGCTGCAGATGAAGCCAAGCTTTGTTTCTGTGTTCATGAGTGATTCTGCTGGGTATGTGATTTAAAACATGGTTGTTGAAGTATGGATTCTTTTTCCCTCCAGAGGGGAAGGCTCTTGGGCACAAACCCGCAGGATTACTGGGATGCCAACCTCCCACACGGGTTCCCATCTTTTCTTGAGTTAGACTGGGATCTGGGCCTTTGTTATTTCTGTGCTCCGTGTTAATGTTCAGCATGTTGTATGTCCTTTAATAACCTGACTTGCTTATCACTTACTTAAATGTAGTGGGGTGGAGCGGCAGCACAGGTTTTCTGTAAGATTGCTTTGGAAGGCACAGGTAAACTGTGCTGGGGTCCGCAAAAACAGACACAGAGGAGCCCTGGGGAGAGGCTGAGCGTCTTCAGATCCCAGGTGTCTGTCTCTTGTCCCACTGTGCCTGCTCAGAGAGGGCCAAATTCAGTTTCCAGATGACAGCTTTGAACACGCAGCCAGTGCCTCTTACCCTCCTCAGTCCAGCTGGGATTTCTGTGAAGTTGGTGGTCGGTTTGCGCAAGGATAGAGCTGGGGCTGGGTGGTGTAAATTCTTAATTGCTGTCACTGATCCTGTGGTTGCATTGCTGAGAAACAAAGGAGAATATGTGCCTTTGGAGCTATGTTTTTTCCCTTGTTTCTCTTTTTCTCTGTCCCCACTGGGAATGTTTCTCTTTCCTCCTAGTCTTTTCCTGCAGCTCCTTGCCTCCCCCTGCCACCCGCAGGCTTCTCTGTCCTTATTTCTCCAACCTTGGTTTGGTCAGCAATAAAGGGATAGTGCCAATACTTAAATACGACATCATTTGCGTCGGGTTGATACTATGGTTGGATTAATAAAAGCTGTGGGGAGGGGATGTGTTCCTGAGCTGTTATTCCAGGCTGCTGCAGACCTCGGCCAGTAGTGCTTCTAAAAGCTCTCAAGATGGGAGAGGAGGGCATGTGCGTCTCTGTAACTTAAAATGTGGATGGTGCAAGAGCTGAGTGTGCCATACGGCAATGATACCTTTTTACAGAGTAAAGGTGTTAAGTGTCATTAGGAGGCATATTTATTTAAAATAATGCCACTAAATGCTACATTAATTAGATCCTTGATGACATGTAAGTAGAGGCAGAAGGCAAGCATGATAGCAACTTAACCTCTTCTATCCTCCTTCACTATGACCTACTCTTCTGGTTTGCATTTGTGCATATCCTGCATCCTTCTGCCTCAGTAAGGTATTTATTAGCATTTTGCTGAAATCAGTCTCAGCCTTAAAAAAAACCCCAAAAACGTTGCTGTGCTGTTTGATGTAGCAGGATTTGGTGACTTCGTGTTAGTGAGTGATCAAAATGACTCAAGTAAAATTCTTCTTCCCCCTCGCCCCTGACCAAGTGCAAGGTTTCAGGTTAAGATTTAGAAGTGAGACGTGTAGAAAATCCTGCTGTTTAAACTTCTGGGAATCAATGCTTCTGTTCAATAGGTATTTAATAGTATAAAAATTTAAAATCAGTTTTAGTAGAATGGCTAAATGATGGTTTGTGTTGCCTTTGGAGACTTTAGAGCTGCCCCTTATTTTCATCCTCTTCAGTGGAGAAATGAAAAGGCCTGTGTGCACTTCACAGGAAATGAGTGTCTGATACAGGCTTGCAGGCTGCACATTTCCAAGAACCGCTCTCAAGGTATTTTGATAATGCACATTCTCTCTGCCTTCTCCCTTCCTGCTCCTCCTGCACTTTGTGTGCTTCTGCTTGTTCGCAAACACATGCAAAGTTGAGGGGAAGAATCGAACAGTGCCGCTATTAAGTTTGCAGATGGGCTGCTTTATCTTTATACTGGAGCAGTGGTTGGCAAAATTGGGTTAAGCTGGCAGAATTCAGTTGCTTTTGTTGCGGAGGGTTTTTGTCCTTCCCCTCACTCCCTGCAAATGCTGAAGAAAAATTTTGACTTCGGATTGTGACTTGTTCAACAAGGGAGTTTTTTGTGTGTATGTGATTCTGCAGTTCAGAAACAGTCTGGATCTGGTTTCATACTTCCTCAGTAGCAAAGCTTATTTGGAACCTTAGGCTAAAGCTATGAAAATGAATGTGGCTGTTAGCAGCTGGAAAATGCCAGAGATCTGCAATCTGAACTGTGTAGCTGAGCGTCTGCACATCCTGCTGAAGGTGCCTTGCTGAAGGTAAGGGGGTTCAGCATACGTTTGCCTGAGTTGGCACACTAGTGTGATGAGCACAGGTTTGATTGCGCAGCAATGGTTTGTTTATGCTTTTTGACAGACCTGCAGTGTTGTTTTTCATCCATATTCTAGTTCTTCCTTGTTTTTTGGTCAGATTTTGTGGTGTGTGTGGAAGGAGGGAAGTCAGAGCTGGAGAAACATTTACTGCTTTAGCAGTGAGCACTGAAATCTGCCGTTTGTGTAGGATGCACGCTGATATTCAAGTCAGCACATCTAAAGAAGAGGTGTTCTTTTTAGTCATTAAAGAATGAGGAAAAAATGGGCAGAACTGTTTTAACTTTGCAGCAGGTCCATGGTTGATTCCTCATATTGACTTTGTATAACCTTTTTACTGCTTCAATTTTGCACAATTAAAGGGCATTTATGCCTTGTGCTGGGCTCCTCTTAGTGTTATATCAGGTTTGAATGATTAAGAGGTGTCTTAAAAAGGTGCTGCTAAAGAAACCCAGCCCTTTGCTGCTGGATTCCTCTGCTTAAAGTCTACTAAAGCATAACATGGTGGGTACAGCACAGAAACAAAGTAAAGACATTTGAGAAAGAAGAGAAATGAGACTCCTCAGATGAGCTTTCTCACTTTCCCCAGAAACAGCATTTAATGTCTGTATGATTGGAGATTTTCCTTTCAAGAGTTTTAAAATTAGTTACTTTTCAATCTTGGTCACCTTTGAACTTCCTCTCATCTGGTTTTCTGAAAGAACACAAAAAGAATGTCCTGATTGTACTGCATCTTTCTCTGGCATCCCCTTATATATATATTTGCTCTCTAAACTGAGCGTGAAATTTCTCCAGTCTCTCCCTGTACTGTTACGTGTTGCTTCTTATCACCCATCTTTAGGCCTATCCTGCTTGTTTCAGCTCTGTGTGTTTTTATTTCAGGTGACTAGAACGGAGTCTGTTCGCTGAGGTGGTGACATTACTGTTACTTTCTCACCCATCCATTTTGCACCCTCACGCTCCCTTCTTGGTTTTTAATGACTGCTTTTGCATTCGGAGCTGGAGCTTTCCTTAATGAACCCTCAGCGCTGTTACTCGGCTCATTGGTCAGCTGCACCACTTCATTTATTGCTCTTGAAAATTCAGACCCTGTTGGTTTTCCTACAAGCCTGCATGCATGTGCGTGTGTCAGGACAGTCTTGCCTGACCTCCTGCTGCTTTCCTGCTGACGAATTTTGAATGACCTCTGACTTCTCTGTCCTGCAGAGAGTGAAGTGATTTTGTCACTGTTTACCCTGGGAAGGTGATGGAGAGGGCTCACCACGTTTCGAGTTGTCTGCCTAGATTTAAGTAACACCAGGCTGTAAGCTGCCTGTGGCGGGGCAAAGTTAGACCTCGAGGGTTTGAGGTGTTGTGGGTAATGGCAGCTTGAAGACAGGGAGAGACAATTCTAGGAAGAGACCTGGGTCAACATGTGAGTTTGCACAGTCAAGGGGGAGGGAGCTGCTTGCATAAGAGCTGCAGGAGCCTTTGGGCTGCTTTCCCACCCACCAGCCTGTTGAGGAGTGAGGAGGGATGCTCTGCAAAGTGGGCTGAGTTGGACCAGGGGGAGGATGCAGTGGCTGGGAGGGTGGCAGAGAGGTGACCAGATGTGCAGGGGCTGAAATGCCTTGGTTTCCTCTGGCCACCCCTCTTCCACCTCCCATTCACGCTGTGGCAGGACTGCTCCATGTCTTCTGCCCATGTGCTTTACAGGTGCTGGGGTGCTGCTGGCCCTTTAGCTCGTGTGCTGTGTCTCACTTTTTGACTTGCTTCTGGTGTGGAGGCTTTGTGGAAGCACTGAGTATGTCCTGTCACCTCTTGCTTCTTCAGATACTGTCTGCCTGATGGGGAACTCTGCCTGGGGATTGGCTCTCCCCCACACCAGGTAGCCTTGTGCTGCTTCTGCCATAGCAGCACGTGTCAAAAAAGTTCTTTCCAATACTTGCAGCCCTCTGGCAATTGCTATTGTAGCTGATTTGATTGAGAGAGCACCTCTCTTTGCATCTCAGTCATCCATTGCCAATTCAGAATCTCTGGGTGTAGCCCACCCTGCCCAGCTTGCTTTCTGCATTAATGTCACTTTCCCCCATCTCTTCTGATAGAGCACCCTCTTTTTTTCCCTTCAGGTTAATCAACATTAAATACTGGGAAATCTCTTCAACATCTTGTCCAAGAAAAAAAATTAATATCTGCTTACTTGTGTGGCTTTTCTGCAGTGCCCCTGTCCCCACTTGCTGGTGTCCCATTCAGCTAAATGATTCTCCCAGAGGTTTTCTGTTTTTGATAAACTGAAAATGCCATGTTTTCTGGGGTTTGTTTTGTTTATCTTCCCCTACTGTCCCAGTTTCATGACAGTCATCCTCATACAAATTCGTTCCCTACCACCATTAATTTATATTCCTTTATACTGGCTCCTCCAGGATTATTTTTTCATCTTCTGAAGGATTATTGAGGTTTTAGAGAGATTTGGACAGGGACTGTGGTTTTGTAGTGTGTGTGTTTGATGTCTTTGATCCACAGCAGAGGCCTTTGCAAGCTGTTGCACCTACAGCTAATACCCACAGTGTGACCTGTGTTGTCCCCCAAGCCCGTCCTCAGCATCTCTGTGCCATCATTTGTAGGAGGTCTGCACTCTCTGTCACTTTAAGATTTCCTAAATAACCTTTCATGACTTAATTTTTTTTTTTATTTATTCTTTTTACTTTTGAGTCTCAGGACTAGTTTCTTTATTTTGTGTGTTGGAAATCCCCCACTATAAAACTTCATGTTGTGGTGTGTCTGTGCTTTC
This sequence comes from Dasyornis broadbenti, assembly GCA_013397935.1. Lineage (NCBI taxonomy): Eukaryota > Metazoa > Chordata > Aves > Passeriformes > Dasyornithidae > Dasyornis > Dasyornis broadbenti. Next base: position 253,158 of record VZRN01000754.1, on the reverse strand, counting down.
TGACCCTTGCCCTTTCCTCTGAAGGCACAGTAATGGTGCTGTGTAATGGCCCCTCACATCTTTTGAAGCAGGTCCTTCTGAAGAGTCAGGGCAGGGTGTCTCCCTTGTCCCCCTGTGCTTGTGTTGGTTAATCACCTGGGACTCTTCTCTAACAGCATAGTTCTGGTCAGGAGACTGAACCCGTTTTAGCTGCAGAAACTGCTCATTTCTCAGACTTAGCCGCTTCTTTGAATTCCTTTCCAGCTCAATATGATGGTTTTGATAAGAAGCCGTGGCCATCACAGGGACCACTGATGGCCCTCGTGTCTCAGGATTTACTCATTTACCAAACAGAGTTCTGAACAAGTGAAATAAGTCAGTTTAGCAGAGAGGAGTGGAAACAGAGGAAATGTACCTGTGCTGCAGGTCTGGGGGTGGGAGGAGCTGGTAATGCTGAGGAGCCGTGATGGGTGGAGGCAGCCCTGGGCATTGCTACACCCTTCCCACTGATACCCCCTCAGCAGGGAGATGGGACAGAGCACTTCAAGCAGGGAGACTGTTGGTAACAGCAGGACTGCTGTTATGTTGGCTTCTTTCTTCTTCATTGTGCCCTCTCCCATCTCCTTGTTTCTGCCCCCAAACTGGGGAGAGCTCCAGCCACCTTTCCAGAGGGCTGCTTCCCAAGTCAGCGTGTTGTGTGGAGGGAGGCAAGGCAAGGCAGCAGCACGGATCCTGTGTTCCCTGGCTGAGCACAAGGCTGAGGTTTCCTGTAGCTCTGCAGCACTGACATTCACAGGAATGGCTGCTTGCTGTGAAACTGCAAAGGTCAGGAGCAACGCCACTGGGCTTCCCTCACTTACCAAAAATGCTGTTGGCCAGAGGCAAGCAACAACTCTCTTTGCTTAAGCCATGGCAGGATAGGCTCAGCTGCAGCTTTGGAACTTAGTAGTAACCCGTCCTGATTTCCTCATTCTGAGTTTGTTTTTTTAAATTTTTGTTTCCCCAGTTTCAGCAGAAGGCAGAAATAATTCAGTCTACAGTAGAAGCTGTCTTTGCCAGGATTCAGATGGTAGTTTTGGTAGTTTTACTTGCTGTGGAACAAGCTGTAGCTGTTTGTGGCTGCTGCAGAGCAGCCTCTGAATACAGGGAAGTGAGGCTTCTCTTTTATTCTCAGGATTACTGTTTCACATTGGGCTATTTCAATGAGGGATAGGCTCTTTTATTTCAAAGTATTTCTGAATGGGTGTAGTATTTCCAAGGTATGAGGAGGGGACCCTGAAAATGGGTGTCTTTTTTCCAGCTCTTTCAATTATCCCAGTAAAGGCAATTAGCTTTTCTTGTACACTGCCACCTTGTTGCGTTTTTCTTAAAACACGTTATGGAGGAACCAAACATGCTTGCAGATTTCTCTGTCTGGAAGAATATTTGGCACACATCACACTATCTTGTTGGTTTTCCTGCAGTAAAAACCTTTTAGCCCATATTGGCAAAGTGCCATATTCATTCAGAAAACACATGTCATAGAAAAGTATGATAAGAAGTACAAAACATGAATATCAGGTCCATGAAAAGTTATTTGTGGGTTTTGAAGTATGTTCTCCAGCCCCAAAATGCTGGGAAGTGTTTGATAAGACCAGTCCTTTTGCAAGGTGTCCAGCTGCTGGTTGCTGGAGCTTGCATGCAGGATCTTCCTGTGCTGTGTCTCTGCTGTGAGAGGTAGGACCTGCCACAGTGTGTGCTCTGCCTCAGCTTATTTTATTAAATATTGCATCCTTGAATGCTGGTTGTATAGGGAAATGCAGTTTTGGTTTGAGTTATATGTGTGTGGTGTGGTTTGGTTTTTTATCCATGTTTTCCCTCATGTGTCAGACATAATGGCAGCCTCACATCAAACTGCCATGGCATAGAAGGTAGAGGGCACTGCAATGTCTCTGAGGCCTGCTTTGTGCTGGAGAAATTGGCTGTGGTTAACACTGGTCCTCTTAGCTGAGCTGGGCCACATTCCTTCCCTCACCACAGCTCCCTTTGTGCTCTTTGGCACGTCTGCCTCTGCATCTCCTTTCCCTTCTTCCTCTGTGATTCCCATCTGGATCAGCCCTGGTCACCTTGGCTGTGGCAGGGTGCTCATGGCAAGGGGCGTTGGTGTGACCGTGTGCCATGGTGGTGATGGCGTGGTTCAAACCAGTGCCAGCATGTGGCAGGTGGTGGCAGCCATGGGAACCAGGCTGGCCCACCCTTAAAACCCAGCACTGCATGCTTGGCTCTTACCAGGGAGGTTTCTTCCAGCCCTTTGCTCAAGCTTTCCTTTGAAACAGCCTCCCCAGCCACAAATCAGTAGGCAGCACATTTCTGTGGGGTGCAGACATGCAAATGAGAGATGACTGCTCAGGCTGTGCTGCCTGGAGTAGGGATGCAAGGGCTTGAAGGCTACCTTAGGGAGAGCTTTTCCTAATTATCCCAGCCTCTATCTAACTGCTCTGGGAACTGCAGGGTTGATACCTGGGAGATGTCAAAGCCACATGGAGTGTTACTGGGGAAGTGTAATAATGGGATAGACCTGCAGGTTTGCTAGCTGCAAGTCAACGTGGCTTGTGGGGTGTGTGCCCAGGTTGGGCTGGGCTGGGGAGGATGCGGGGAGGTGATGTTATGTGGCTATAAGTGAAGCCATGCAAGGACTGCCTCTGAAAAAGGCATGCAGAAAACTGGGATTGTTTTTTCAGCTGATGGATCCACTGACAGACACGTGATTGCACACATGGTGGTCTGCTGCTCCACCAGATCTGTGGGTTTAGTTTTCCATCTGCAAGGTGTGAAGGAAAAGTCTTGAGAGCTGGGGAAGCAGGGCAGAAGAGTGTGGGCCAGAACGGAGTGTGTCACAAGTAGGATAACAGTGAATAGCTACCTATGTGGTACCAAATAAGATACTCTAAAAGTTGTGTGTTGTGTTCAGCACAATTTGGAGTTTGCTGTTCTGAATCCTTGAGTTTATTCCTGTTGCCATCATCTCTTAACATTTGGATTTTATGGTTCCTGCTTCTGGAAGATGATGGCAGCTTTATGGTCTTTCCATTTGTCCTTAGGCCACCTGTGAGCTGCCTGGGCCTAACCAGCTCACAGCTTTGTAGGTAGCAATAATAATAACAACAGGAGCAATAAAATCTGCTGTCTCCGTTGCCGTCTGAAGTGCTGTATACGTGCTTCTACAGTAACACAGATCAAAGAGATCGAGACAAACAACCTGTCCCCAGATTTGTTGTGTTTTAGATCCACATTACAGCAAACTAATGGGCTTAGTCACCTGCTTGATGGAGGTCTCTTTCTTTTCAAAGGATGGATCTGCTCTTAAGTAAAGCTGTGCAAAAACTGGGAAGTGCTGCATCGGAGCTTTTGAATTTGGACCACTTCCAGGCTTGACACCCAGAAACACATCCCTATGGGTGGCAAAGACAAAGAGGTAAGCTTTTTCAAGTGTCCTGGAAGAAGAGTGCAAGGATGCATCATAGCTGAGTACTTGAGGCTGCTGTTGAACATGCCAGATTTGTCAAGCCCCAGGGTGCAGGGCTGGCTTGGCTGACAGCACATGCTGTGTACAGTCCCCTGGTTTACTAGAATTGTCTCCTTATATAAATTACGCTGCCTTGCTGGGGTTGTGAGTGAGGAGGAAAGCAGAATGCCCTGTGTCAAGAGCACTTATTTTGAAAAGCTCTTGAACTTGCAGTAAATCAGAAGGTCTGGGGAAACTTATCCAGCGTTTTAATTAGTGGGACACCAGCTTTTTAGGGTATGTTGCTTTGGCTGCAAGCACTGTTCTGACTTGCAGTAGGGAGGTAGTAACTTGTTTGGGCGTTGGGGTTTTTTGGGCTTTTTTGGAGGGGAGAAAAGGGAAAGCAAAGCGTGGTGTGGCACGTCAGCAGAACTAATTATGCATGTGTGTTTCATTACACCCCTGGCTTAGCTTATTCCTAATCCTGGGTCTGCGCATCCTCCTTGATGTGGGAGGCCATGTATGACATAGATCTGTTGACCCATTAAAAGTGAACCTTAAAGGTAGTAACAGGAAGCACTTCTAGGGCTAATATTAATGTAACTAATGCTGCGCTGCAGGCCAGGCATTTACCTCTTGGAAATGGCTCACTGAAGCTAAACGAATTCTGCCTGTCTGAGGCTCTGACCCATATGCAGATTTCAAACCAAGTGAACAAATTGTCAAGGTGCTATTTTTGCATTTACTTTGAATTTGAAATGATGACACAGTCTCAGTTCTTAGTCAGTCAGATTTCTAGTAGCAGTGGATTTTTCTTAAAGGACTTGGGTGAATGACTCAAGGTTGAAAACTGGGACAAACCAGTTTGGGTGTTTTTTTCTGTCAAATAGCATCTGCAGCCTTAAATAAACTATATATTTGTTGGTTTTTTTAAGACAAGCCTGTAAATGAAAGACAGTTTCCTGCTTCTGTTTTCCTGCTTGAATTAATTTTCCAACCTTGACCCGTGAAATTGGCAGAATTTCCATTTGGACCCAAGAGAAGTTGCTGTTTAGGAAGGTTCTTTCTCACTCCTCTTGAAGCTGTAGCCACAGCCCTGGGGGCATCTGGCAGATGACCTTCGTTTTCTGTAGGAGCTAATGTCAGAGGGCCCTATAGCTTCCTCACCCAGCAGAGAGAAGGAAAGGGACAGAGATGCTGCAACTCCTTGTGGTGCCTTCTCTGCTGAGTTTTTGGTGGTGATAGATGGCCCTAGTTGCTGCAGTGGTGACTGTGTTTGTTTGCATCCCGCTCATTAAATCACCTTCACCTAAGATTTATTCTGACTTGCTGAATGGTCTGAGCAGCTTTCAACTGCTGCCTTTTTTTGTTTTTCTTTTCTTTTTAATGGCAAAGAAAAAACCCAACCTGATGAACTCATTCCTACCCCTCCCACCTTTCTCTAAGCATGAAATTTCCCTCCCGCTATAACACTAGCTAGAGGGGAGGATCAACAGCATTCAGAACACTACCAGGGACATGAGGGGCTTGTGGACTGCAGGTCACAGGGCTGTAAGCTGGAGAAGCTTCCCAGGCTGCTCTTGGAAAGGATGCTTATGGCTCCATATATGAAACGTGCCTGGCAGCTACATTATTGCTACTACTGTTAAGTATTGAGAGAGATGTTAGACTAGAAAAGATGTCTGCAGTAAGGCATTGCCAGGCACATGCCTCCTTTCCCAAAGCACTGTGCCTGTGTGAAGGAAAGATGTTTGTCTTCTCCCCAGGCAGAGTGTGCACGGCCACCCAGCTGGCACGAGCCGCAAAAGGAACGTGAGGCTTTTGAATAGCTGGCAGAGGGTGTGAGACAGGGAACCTTGCAAGGAGCTGAGCTTAACATAAAGCTCTCCCTGCAGAGCAAACCCTCCACAGGTCCCTGCACATTCCCTTAGGGGCTGCCTGCCTGATATGAGCCCCGATGCTCTGGCAAGTCTGTGCTGGGGGGATGCTGGAGATGAAGTGTGTCTCTTCCTCTGCTGCAGGCTGTGCCAGCACTCCGTTCTGCTCCAAGCATGGCTGCGCTGTGAGCGAGTATGACTGGGTTAATGGAGTATGTCAGGGGAGTGAGGGCAGCGTTTGGCAGCGAGCTACTGACTTGTCAGGCCTGGGGAAGTGGTATGTTACAGCTCAGCTTCTCACACAGAACGAGCCTCTGGCTTAGGGCTGTGGTTTTTATGCTTGTGCCTATGCACACACACATTTAGAATATGTATTTTTTTAGTATAATTGAAGTGACTTGGATGGCTGATGGCAACACTGGGTTCAGAAATTTGCATTTCTGAAAACAGACAGCATGGTGATAAAACAAGGTGCAGGAGATGAGCAGGGTCATGACAGTACATTAGAGGATGGTGACTAGGGGAGGGCAGCATTGTCTGCAGGCAGGGGGAGTTGTCCTTCCAGAAGAAACAGAAATTCAGAGTCTGGAAGGGCATCAGCAGTGTCTGGTACCAGTGTTAAGTGAACTTAACTTGTGGCAGTCCGAGCCTTGAAGTTGTTGTAACACTCTTTGAAGGGGTCTTGATCTGAGACCTTTGCTTTCTCCTGACATAGTGAAACAGGCATGTCATGGGATGAGGGAGTGGTTCCTGGGATTTGGTGAGAAAGGCTCATACTCATCTTCTGCTTTTGCTAAGTCCTGTTGTCGATCATTTTGTTGGAGAAAGGGTTGGAGAGGTGCGAAGAAACCTTTCTACCTTTCACGGAATGACAAAGTAAATGACACTTTCCTGCTTCGGAAAATTTTTCCCTTTTGACTTGTGATGTCATTTCCCCTTTCCAGTCTCAAGGCCGCTCTGAAGAGTCCCAAACATCCCACAGAGGGAAGTCTTGAAATGCTGAAATCTGCTAGGTTCAGATTAGCCTGCTGGAGAGTGTGCAGGAGCCCCTGGCTGTGAATGACAGAAACTCGATGCAGAGCTCTGTAAGGTGGCACCCTGTGCTGGTGGAGACCCAGCTAGAGCCCTTTCAGCACACATATCCTTGGCTGTCCCTACAGCTGGGGGTTGGTGACATGCAATAGCTCCTTGGTACCCTCTTTGGTATTCTTGGTGGTCTTTCTTCCTTGGGAAGTGTCTTGCCCAGGCTGAAGAAGGTATTGGGTTTGCCTCACTCTCCTTCTGTCCCACAGGCTGGATGCAAAGGAGGAAGCATGGTAAAGGCAGCATCTTTCCAGGATTCATGGGCTCTTTGAGAGATGATCAGAGGGAGGCCAGATGATCTGCACAACACACACACCACTGTTTCTCGTCTGCAAAGGCAGCATCGGAGCGTTCTCCCCAGCCCCGCGCCACCCAGCTTGCCCGATCGTTTCCGGATGTTTCGCAGCTGCGAGTGGGAAGTCCTGGAGCGATCCCTCAATATCCTCCAGGCCAGTGACTTCTACTGGGGCCCCTTGTCTGTGGGAGAGGCTCACGCCAAGCTCCAGCGGGAGCCCGTAGGCACCTACCTGGTGCGGGACAGCTCGCAGGGGAACTGCTTGTTCAGCCTGAGCGTGCGGATGCCCACGGGGCCCGTCAGCCTTCGAATCTCTTTCCAGGAGGGCTATTTCCGCCTCAAGAACTGGTTTTCAGACTGTGTGGTCCGGCTGTTGGAGCTGGTGGTGGCGGGGACCCGGAACAACCCCTTGCACTTTGATGAGATGGGGGGAACTCCCCTGGTGTTCTCGGAGCCCCTGTGCCGGAGCCGCCGGGCAGTGCCCACGCTGCGAGAACTGTGCTGCCGGAGCCTCCCTGCTGGTGCCATGACCAGCAACAGAGCAGGGCTGGGGGGCTCCTTGGGGATGTGTCTGAGGGAAGAGGTGTTCTCACCCCTGGACAGAAGGGGAGGGTCAGAGGGGAGCGTTGTTCCCAGCCCCTCTCTGTCCTGGGCTGGGAGATGATGCCATGCATATGGGAGATGGAGGGAGATGCCTCTTTTATGGCTGTGCTGGTGGGATGTGTGCCACACCAGTGAGGCTGGACTGGCTGCTGGGAGAGGAAGGGGGAGGGCAGAGGGAGCAGAGTTTGAACCCAATGGCTGTGACAGATGTGTCCTCATATGTACACAGCATGTGTGACTTTCCCCAGAGATACCTGGGGTAAAGCCAGCTATGAAGAGCAGACATTTCCACCACCACCACAGCCTGCTCTTTGCTCCATTTATAACTTAGAAGCGTCAGAAGAAGGTGAGTTGCCTGTCTTCCCAGGTCAGCCCTGTGTTTTCTTCTGTCCCAAAGTATCTGAGCTCATTTCTGCTTCAAATCGGCCCTTGTGAAGTGATGCAGCTGAGTCCAGTCCCGCAGCAGTGCAGCTTGGACATCAGTGGCCTTGACCCTGCGCTGACCCACGAAGCTGTGGTGGAGCAAGAGCACATTTCACTCCTGGCAGCACAAATGCGATGCCTGTTACGTCAGAGGCTGGCGTTTGCACCAGAGCGAAACCACTGCAGCCGTGTACGATATCTGCAGCTTCACTGGCTTTTGCATTGCTTTATTTGATCGGATTTTTGGGAATGCAGATGGGTTACGCTGGACTAAGGGCATGGCATTCCTGCAGAGGTAAGCCTGCTCTGGAGAGTCGGATCTGCCCTGGGAGGGTGTGAAGAGATGGGATCCTGCACCCTTTCTTAAGCTCATCTGATAGTGTGCTGCTGCCATCTGTTGACCATCAGAAGATGTTTTTGTTTTGCCTCTGAAAAGGCAAAGAATTTTTTATATAAAACTTCTAAAATTTTAATAAAATTTTTATACTGATTTTTAAAAGTCAGCAAATTCATGGCGATAACTTCATTCCCTTGTAATGCTGGAAGCCCAGTTAGTTTAGTGCCAAGGCATGGCAATCAAGCTGAAACTGAACAAGTTAATTTCTCATAAAGAACAAAAGCAGAGCATAAATGAGTGGCCCTAACTGGGAACATTAAACTTATTTCATCTTGTAGTGTAATTAACTGAAAAATTTTCTAAACAGAGAATACTTCTGAAAATCTCACTCCTATATTTTTAGAAAGGTTTTATAGTACCTTAAAATTTGTACTGAGTGTTTGAAAAAACCTGTGTAATTTGAGACCTTGGAACAGGGCACAGCATCAATGAACTTGAACTGGTGAGGATGAGTACAAATGGGAGGAACAGAATTGGCTTAAATAGGGTCATGGTTCAGTTCAGGGATAGTCAGGTATGATGTCTTCAAAAGAAGTGATTGAAAACAGCTACATGAAAGGAGAAGTTCAGATACTGTAAAATTGGAGCCAAACCATTTTGCATGCTGCTAAACATCTGTAGCTGGGCAGGCACCCTGCTGAGCTCATGCTGACTTTCCTCTTCAGACCTGCATGGGAGGAAAAAGCTGAATAGGGGAAGAGAGTACACTGAATTTGCTCTATTGTCTTCAGGTTTCTTATCTGAGGAACCAAAGTGTGTGGTCAGCACAGAGAGAGATACAGGCTGTGATTCATCACAGGAGCCTCCTAGACACTGAATTATTCTCTGGAGGGCTCTGTTGCTCTGCTGGCTGTGAGGTGCCCGGCCGCCTGTCTCAGGGCATTGGCTTATGAACCAAGGTAGTTAACTAAGTGTCAGGGAAGTGAGGATCTTGCCCTTGCTGCCTGCTCCTACCAGCTGCAGGGAGGCCAGAGGCAGCTCGCTGGCCCTGCAACTACTGCGTCTCTCAGGCCAGCACAAAAGCAGGAGCTGGGATTGTTCATTTCTGCAGGGTTTGGGTGCCCTGTGATGGCTGATGTGGGTGTAGTGTTGCTTGCAGCCAGCATTTCAGGTGGTTCTGAGCACCTCTGGGACCGTTCCCTGGCTCTTGGGTGAAGCCCCTGCCTAGGCAGGGTCAGCCACACCGCTGCCCTCCCTCTCTGCCACGGAGGAGTGGGACTGGATCTGCTGTCCCACGCATCCTGTCCATCCCTTCGATCCTTTTCTTTTTTCAGGGTGTCTGCTGAGGTGCCTTGGCTGCCTTCTTGCCTTCCCTTCAGAAAGCAGTGGGGGGAGGAAGGCGGGGGAAGAACAGTCTAATTTCTTCCATGTTTAGAACTGAGCGCAGGAATGCTTCTGTTTTCTGGCCACAGTTATACCTCACTGAGGGAAGAGCTTTCTACCCATATTGCTCTGACCTGGCTGTGAACTGTTCTCATTTGGCCGCAAATGAGCATCTTGGGTTGTACGGCTGGGGGGTGCAGAAGAGCCCTATTTGCGGCCTGGATTGCGCTTCAGGAAAATCACACCACAGGAGAAGGAAATAGTTTGGATTTTAATAAAGTCTACTTTATTTTATTCTTTTTTTTTTTTTTTTTTAATTGCACAGCAAGCACTTGTCTCGGTCTTACAAGTAAGTCAATTCCATGCAGGGCTGCAGCGAATTGATTTGAGATCTGTGGATGAAAAGCAGTGAATTACTGCCAAGCATTGTTATATTGTGGAAGTTGAAAGCACATCATATGTGAGTATCCTCATTATTCCCAAGGAGAGGTCACTTTGCAGATCAGGATTGGTGCAAGAAAGGAAATCAATGTAAAAAGAATAGGAAAGTGAAAAGTGCATTGGCTGAGGCAAGTGTTGAGAGTTCTTCGTTCTCTGCTTGTATGTTGGAAGAGAAGCCTTTTTCTTCCAACTCTTGAGAAAAAAGATACACAAAGCAAAACCGTAAGAGTTTACTTCCATGGGGTGATGGCAAACACTATCTGGCTGCTTTCATTAGAGTGGGAGATGTTCACTTTAATGACCCTGCTTCTGAACCAGTCCCTCTGTCACGTAGGAGCAGCTCCTGGTGGTCTGTATCCAAATGTTTCTTTTGGTGGCTCCTAAGGGGACTTACAAAGAAATTGCAAACTTCCTCACAACCTCTTGAGCGCCATTTGGGGAATAGAAGAATATTGTTTGCATTTTTATATGTTATGTTATACATTGTTCCAGCTGACTCATTTCAGTTTGTCAAGGAAACTTACACAGCCTTGCAAATGCTTTTTTTTCAAGTGATCTTCCTAATAGCAGAAGTTGAAAAGTTTAGTGCTTGTGAGAGGGGCTTCCTCTACCGTGCTGTGAAGGGCCTGGATTTCAGTCCCAACATGCTGCAGGCATCCACCAGGAAACTGCTCTTTGTCTGCTCCCAGCTAGCTGTCTGTTGGTAGTGCTCTGGGGCCTCAAGGGTTAATTTCCCAAAATTCTTCACTGGAACTTGCTAATAACTTCCATATGTACCCATGTGTGTGCTCAGGAGGGGCCCCACAGCCAGCAGCTCTTGTAATAATACTTGATTACCTCTGACATAAGGGTCTGTATGTCGTTAGGGATCAGGATTCACCAAAAGACACAAGTTTGTGCAAGACCACTTTAAAAACGTATAAACATTGGGGCATCCTCAGTGATTGGGAAATGAGCTCTTCTTAGGTAGTCAAGCATCAAAAGAAAGCCTTTGTACACACAGCTGGGTCTCCGTTTTGACCCTTACCCTGATGTCCCTCTGAAAGTGTGTATTTGTGTCATTAGTCTTTAAGTGTGCTAAACCCCTCAATTTACAATGTATCTTGGTTAGGGGAGTGTGATGGCTTTGTCTGATTGAGTTCATTTTGCCCCAATCCTTTAGATGTTTGGCATCTGTACAGTTCTAGTAACTGCACCCTCTGGAGCTTTCTGCCTGCCCTGTGCCATTCCCTAGTGCAAAGGCCGGGTTGCTGAGGGCAGCCTTCAGAGAGAAAGCAGATGTTAAAGGGAGAGGGAGATGTGGCAGAGTCGCTCTGAAACTCCCGATGCCTCCCTGCAGAGCTGCCTGGGTCTTGGCAGGCTCTTGCTGCCTTCTGATCTCAGCTGGGGCTGGCGGAGCTGGGGTTTTGATTCAGGCAAAGCAAAGTACTTCCAAATGCTTCCCGTGCAAGGGCTGGCTCGATAGTAGGACTCTTCAGCCAGAAAAGAGCTGGCTGAGGTCTGCGGCAGAGATCTGTAAAGCCTAAATGCTGTGGATTAGGTGACCAAGTGTTTCCTTAAAAATCCAGGTGGGCAGGTGTCTGATGAAATACTCAAGTGCAAGACTCAAAAAGAGACATTTCTTCATGTGACGTTTAGTAGCTGAAGCTGTGGAAATCTCTGCCGCAGGCCACCAGAGAGGCTAACCTCTGTGAGGGTACCAACAGGGATTAATGGTGATTGATGGAGCACCTCTGGAGGGGGAAAAGCAGAGTCGGGAAGTGGAGGAGAGGTGGGATCCAGGTGCAACTTCGAGTTCTGTGCCTTGTTGGGCAGACCTCTGCTATGGCAGGAGTGTCGGAACAAGCCAGCCTGGGCTCAGCCTGAGGCTCAGCAGCCCAAGGTGCAGCCCAGGCCGGCTGAGCCAGCAGCTCAGTGAGGGACAGCTGTGCTGAGCTCCCAGAACCTGTGCTGGGCGTCTCAAGACAGAGGGGCTCTGCACCTGTACACCTGTACAGCCACCTCTGCAGTGCAGTTGCGTGCCCCAGCAGTTTGATGGCAGCCCCAAAGGGAGCAGCCCTCGGGCGCTTCTTCCCAGCTTTCACAAGCAGAAAAATTGGGACACCCATCTGATGCCTGGAGGCAAGCATCAGCACAGGCTGAGGATAAAAACATCACCATCATTCAGAATGAGTGAAAGAACCTGACTTGTCAGCTGAGGGCACTGGGGGAGGCCAGCATCACCCTGAGGTGATGGCTGGTTGGGGCAGAGCTGAGGGGGCCCAGCCTGACTAACTGCATGTCAGAAAGGAGCTGCAGAGCTCTGAGAAGCATAGCACTGGCAGTTTCCGAAGTCTTTGGTTCCTCCATCCCAGAGCAAATGACATGCATACTCTTTTAAAAGATTTTTGCCTCCTGGGCTGTCAGCTTTCCCAAGCCTTCCGAGCTCCCCTTGCCGTCAGAGCTCTCTGGGACCTTTGAGCTGGTCCCAGATACCACTGAAATCAATGACCAGATTATTGTTCCCCTCTGAAGATTTTGTATTAGGCCTCCCTGTTTTGTCAGGCTAATGTGAGCAAAATGTGGGTTTTCCGCGCTAAACGTAATCAAAACAAATCCTGCTCCCACTGGCTTGTGCAGCAAATCATGCTGGGGGAATTGCTGGCATTCGGCATGATTAGCCCAAGTGCAGATGCCTTCCAGCTTGTAAACAATAGCCTAAAGGATTGGAGAGGATCACAAACAAAGCACTTACAGACAAGGCAGCATTTTCAAAAGGGACTTGAGAACTTATGTCCATTGGGGGTTTGTCTTAAAAATAAACTAGAAGTAAACAAATTGACAGAGACGGCTCTGAAGAATCTAAGAGAATGAAAGTGAGGAGACTGGATATAATACTCCAAAATTTAAGTAGGGGAAAACTAGACAGAGCTAATGAGTCCTCTTGAAGTCCTCAACAAGATGTCCCACGGCCTTAGGGATGGGCAGACACCGGAAATTCCACCTGTCCCTGGGAATGAGGTCAGGTGGGATGTGTAAGAGATGCAGGAGAAAACCCTTTTCCAGTTCACAGGAGAAAAAAAAATCGCTGAAAAGCAGTGAGAGCAAGAAAAGAATTAGGCAACTTGTGCTTGTTTTACGGTGATTCAGTCTGAAAGGGACCTTCCCTCCTTGAACTGCAAGCTAGTGACAAATTGCTGTGAATTTCAGACCGAAAACTATTCAAGTCATGTAAACCTTAGTTTTTGTATTGTGCTTTTAATATTTTTTTTAATCATTTTTATATAGGGTTTTAAAGCATGGGCTAAATTATTTTCAATTACGTCTCATTTCTCCTGGCCCTGGCAGAGTGAAGTAGCAAGTGCCCCACTTCACACTCAAGAGCTCCTGCAAGGGGACAGCAAGGTTTGTGACACCGATGGTCATTCATTTAATGACACCATGAATGGGAGCTGCGGCAAGCGCTCGCCAGCGTCCCTGTAACTGAGACAGTGTCGCAAGTAGTGCTGAACCCGGACAGACACCAGCGCCCTTCACGCTGTCCCTGCTTCTGTGCCTGCTGGGAACACACAGTTCATCCCTTTGTTTAAAAGCTTCAGGTAGCAGCTACTCTGATCACAGAGCATGAAGTATTTGCCAGGTCCTTGCCTTTCAGTGCATCTAGGGTTGTTTTGGGATCCATGGAATCTCAAGCTTAGAATAATACAGGTGCAAATCCAGATGTTCTTGGTAGAGTCCAGCCTCCATGTTCTAAGTGCTTCAGGACTACAGTTGTATATTCTGCAGTACTGAGCTAGGAAGGACTGATGGCTCTTTTTATCCCTGGTCTTCTGTAAGGAGCTCTCCAAGGCATCGGGATGGGAGAATGGGTGATGGAGAACATGAGCTGCAGATCTTTTCCTGCTCTTCCAGACTGTGCAGGGAATCAGCCGGATAACGAAGGCAACTCTAATGTACGTGCTGAGATACCTAAAATAAGCCATGCAAACATATCAGTCGTATGTTATCCAGATGGGACTGTTCAAATCCAATAATAGCAGTAAAGTGCTCCCGAACTCTGCAGAGAGAGAGATTATAGAAGGATCAGGTATAATTATAGTGCCTGATTATTACCATTCTCATCATTCTTTCTAACAAAGCTTTTCAATACGATGAAAAAACTTCTTGCAGGAGATCCTAATGTGTTTGCTGGCATTTTTTCATTCTTCCTTCCAACGCTGTTCAAGTCAGCCCCTGTAAATGGTGTTAATAAATATCATAATGATCTTGGATTGTATTATCTTTCAGATGAAACCTTCTTTAGCATCTCTTTATGGCCTTGACTGCAGCAAGCCCTTCTGAAGCACGTCACTGTTGCTACCACTAATGAGATCACCAGCAAAAATACCCCAGTGCTGCTCTGATCCTTGCCGTGATACAAGCCCTTCCAAGCAGGGTTAAGTAATACCCTTGAAATATTAGTGACTGCAGGTGGCTTGTCTGTGTACTGCTCCATATATTCCATCTGGACTACAGGTGGAATCACTGAGCAAAGATTCTGCACTTTGGAGAAAGTCACAGAGCTGGAGGTACGTATCTGCAAATGTTGTCCCCTGCCCAAGTCCCGTCTCCTCCAAACACCATGAGTGCTTGTGAGAAAAGCCCAGGGCTATCACAATCAGGCCACAGGCAAAATGGGTGCAGGAAACACACATCCTTGTCTGCAGGTTGGTCCTGTGGGCTGGCACCACTCAAGAGAAGGAAAAAAGCCTCCAGGTATTTATTCACCAGTATCGCTTTCCAGACCACTGCAGATCCCTGGAAATAACTGCTGTAAGAGGAGCCTGACAATGCAAGGGAGCCAGCTCATCTTGGAGGCACAGCACCACAGCAGCTCTGAAACCCAGTGTGGACTTCCCAGGGAGGGGATTTGTCACAAGAGGGAAGTCCCAGGCAGCACTTCCACTTCTGCAGCTCCCCCAGCCTAGGGAGCAGCTCCACTTGCTGTGGGGAAAAGCTGTCAGTGAGTGTGTGACGGTAAAAACTCTACCAACACATCTTGTTCTTAATCTGCAGCGCACCCTGCATTGCCATCCTCGTGGCCATAATTCAGTGAATCCCTTGCACGTCCCTTAGCCTGGGGACATGCCTGTGCCTGTGTCAAGTGTTGCAGTGCAGGACAGCATCTCTCCCAGGCTCCATGTCTCCATGCCCTGCTCACCTGCAACGTTCCAGGCAAACCAGGAGGAGAGGCGATGCAGTTTGAACAGATGCAGGAGGCTTGGAAAGCAACAGGTTAGGTTTGTTTCTCGGGCTGGGAGGAAGGGGTGGTTTGCTGAAATGGGTCTTTCTCTTCTCGTCTCCCCTAAGCACCTTGGCAGAGCCTTGCTCTCAACTCAATGAAAGTAGGGCAGAGTCTAACCACATTTCAAGCTGTCTGCGTTTTTGGATTCTGGGTAACTGTGATCTCTATCTGTTCCTAGAAAAGATTTAAACAACTTAAAAACCACAGCTGGGCAGAGATAATAAAAGAAGCAGCACTGGTGTGGGGAAGGATCTCCCCACAGTGTACAGAGTGAGGAGAGAGTGGTCTGCAGGAGAAACCATGGGCCCAGCTGTGCTAGAGGGTCTCAGCATGGCTGCTTGAGCTGTGGGGGGACACAGAGAGGCCTCCTCAGGGAAACCTCAGCAATATTAGTAGCTAGGTATAAAATGTGAGTACTTGTATATGTACACATAAAGAGCAAGTGGAGATATAATTAGCCACAGAAGAAGGCGTCTGAACTCTGCTATGGTATCCATATAGTCTCACCTCCATGCACGTGTGTTCCTGCTGAGGTTTGTGTCTCCATGCACACAGGATAGGCTTCCTTTTGTATTCCAGGGTTTTTTGCATTTCTCATCCTTGTAGGACCCACATCTATCATCACGTGGTTTTCCAGGCAGAGGAGGCCCCTTCCATTGGAGGGGTTGGAGTGGGTTCAAGGTCAGTGCCTAACCTCCAGGCCCACAGAGAGGTTCACAAAACCTCTCCCAGGTCTCCCCGTGGCCTACGGCAGCCTTGGATATTCCCAGTGTGCTCAGCGGTGCTCTGTAAGGGTTTGAAAAACAAAACCCAATGATGTTTCTCTTGCATTAGGCCAAAACTACAGATCCTTGTCCTATAGTTCTGTCAGCCAGGAATGTAGACAGCAGGTGGGAAATTCAGGGGTGGGGAGGGAAGACAGAATGAAACACATTTCTGTATTGGCAAAAATCCTAGCAGAGATGCGGTTCTTCCAGCACATGCTTTTACCAGGATCCTTTATTTAGTTTTCATAGCCAGAACAGGGCCTGGTGGCAAAAAGATGTTTTTCCACCCTAGGAGGGTGTGCTATTACAGCTGTATCAGCTTGCATATTCTCCACAGTCCAAAATAAAAGCAAAGTTGAGGAACTAATAGAAAGAAAAAACCAACATATGCATTTGCCAGTGAGATACTTAGCTACTTATTCCTTTCCCAGCTTTCCTCCTGGGAGCTGGCAGAAGCCTGGTGCGCATGAGGAAAGCTGTGCCAGTCTGAAGCGGGGTGTGACTGCATGCAAGTGTCCGCTGCAGGGGTCCATGCTGGTTCCCAGGGCCACTGCAGCTGTGCTGCTGATTCTACTTCCCAACACCCTGAGCTGGAAAGCTGCTGCAGGCTGAAGAAAGGGTCCCAAAAAACAAAACAAAATGGCAGGGAAGACATTAAAAGGGAAAGGAAATTAAAAAAAAATTCAGAAAAAAGAGGAGGAGCAGGGAAGGGATGAGGTGGTTTGGGTGAAAGAGAGTGCAGTGACTTCTTGAACAAGCTCAGGGAGAAGGAGCTTAGATGTGGAGTCAGCTGTAGGGCAAGCCTGGGTACCTGGGGGCAGTCAGAAGCAGTTGCCAGGCTGCAGGGAGCTGGGGTTGGCACAGCTGGCTGGCTCAAAGCAGGGCTGAGGTCCAAGCAGTTTTCCTGCACAGACGAGACCAGAAGGGCCATCTGGCGAGGCCATCGCTGGCAGGGACCAGTCCTGCGGCTCCCCTGCAACTGCTGCTATCTTGTCCAACATGATCCTCCCTGTCTGTGCCCTGCACAGGACCCAGCACCTGCCAAACCTGCCTGCCTCCCACCCTTCACCCCAACAGAGGGAATACACAGCCTTTCACTCAGGACAATTTCAGGGCATGAAGTGCACACCTCAAGGCATGCAGCTGGCAAGGAGGGGCTCAGGGAAGAGCTCTGTTTTAAGAGAGCGCTGCTGGCAGCATGCCCTGCTCCTGCCCAGCATCCCAGCCCCAGCATCTTTGCTGCTAATGTGAGAAAGTTTGGGCTGGCCTGGTCGTGGCACTGTGGGACTGGTGACATATCCTGTGACCGTGGGAGGGCTGTGTGTCTGTGACTCCTGCAGTCATGCTCCCATGGGGGCTGCCGAGGTGTGTGTGTCTGTGGCTGTTTGTGCGGACACTCCTTTGAGCCTGCCCCTGCTGAGACAACCACAGCGAGCTGAACACCTTTACCAGTCCCTTGACCAGTGCAGCATCACTGGTCAGTGGCATGAAATCGATAGTTGGGCTTTGCTGGTGGTGGAAAGCACCCGTGCGTGGTGCCAAGAGGCTTCTGCAAGCTGAGAATTGCCATTCATAATAAAACCGTGCTCACTAGCACTGGCAGGAGCTTCCAGAGCACCCTCGGCGTAGGAGGGATGGCTTGTGAGTAGGGAGACGGTGCCAGGGCTGGAGGCAATGCTGCCGGCAGCTCCCTGTGCTTTGCCCCCGGCTGGTGACTGCTGCCCCCCAAAAGCGCTCAGAAGTGACTCGGCTTCCGCTGCCAGAGCGCTGCGAGGGGAGTGTCCAGTGCTGGGCAAGAGGTTTGGGGGGGCTGAGTGGTTTGGGCTGCTGCGGGAACAGTGACCTCTGGCAGCAGAGAGGAGCAAGACACAGCGGGGACAGGTTACACCCACGGCAGACAGGTTCATTTTCCTTTTCCACACCCCGTCTTCTGCTGCTCCTGCCTGACGGGCGAACTGCAACTGCAGTATCTGCAGCTTGCGGAGTAAAAGTTGTTCTTCGAGCTGTTGATTACGGTTAATTAGCATTAATTTTGCCTTAAGTGGATCCGAGTTGCGCTCCTTTTCTCCAAGGTTGCGGCTCCCCCGGT
>VZRN01000754.1:216863-235057 GCA_013397935.1 Dasyornis broadbenti | reverse complement strand
CCCCTACGTGCCCGCGCCGCCACCGCCGCGCGGCCGGACTGAGGCTCGGTGCCGCCGCCTCAGCGGCTCAGCCTCCCTCACGGGGCGGGGGCTCTGCCTGGGGCAAGCTTTAACTGCCTGGATCAGGAGGACCGAACGTGGCCCTCTCTGCCCCGGTTTCGCGTCAGCCCCAAGCCCGGCCAGGTGGATGTTCTCCAGGAAGGTGCCAGCCTGAGCAGGCAAAGCGGTCCCTCCAGGCGAATTCCCGCCGGCCGCAGCTTACCACACAGGGAGCCCATGAAGGAGAACGCTTGGGAGCACCGCGAGGCCGAGGCACGGCCTTGAGACCACGTCAAGCCTGTGGTGGTCGCTTAGTCCCTGGGAATCTTTCCAGCAGGTGAACAGATCTAAAGCAGGAGTGGGTGATTTCTGAGGCAGACTTGTTTTGCTGGTGAAAGGGAATTAGTGAAGTGCCCCCTCACTTCCCCATGGTGGTGTCAACACCTCTAATTTTCTGTTTTCCCATCACGTCACTGATCATCCTCTTCCCTAGAGCAGTTCAGTGGGTAGAAATGTAGTGAGGGCATTGGCAGCTTTTGCCTCAGCATCATCCAACCCTGCTGAGAGGCACTCGACACGCAACAGTGGTAAAAAATGCTGGCAGAGGTATGGCCCTGCTCACGCTGGCTCTGCTATCATTCCTGCAGCCAGACGGAGGGAAACTGTACGCCTCGGAGTCTGGGGTTAGAGAAGTCAAAGAGATTGTGAATCCTCAGAGGTGCATGTGTTGCCACGGGCTGGCTTTCCAGCGATGGGGGCTTGAGCTGGTCTCTGACAAGGCAGCAAATCCGGAGCTGTCGTGCTGGGGAATGCTCTGAAACACTCCGTGCAATCAGGCTCGTTGAGTTGCTGCAGCTCTTCTGTGCGCCAAGTGGTGTTTCTCTTTGGATGGTTGTGGTGTTAAACGCTTCAGCAATAAAGAGGCTTTGTTGTGGTCTCTGCAGCATTGCTTTTGCCTTGGCTAGCAGCAGCCTTTTTGTTTGAACTAATGCTTTCCCCGGAGCTGGCTTTGGGAGCGTGTGTGGGCACGTGTGTGTGCGCACCTTTACTTGTGTGTGTACATTGGACACAGCTGTGAATAGGCACTTCTGGTAGGTGCAGCACTTGCCCAAACTCGTTTGTGCATGCCAGAGCAATGTGCTCTTCCTCCCTGTTAGGGATGCTGGTCACTGTTGTGGGCTTTTAAAAGTGCTTGAGTGAAATTAATAGCCACTTTTTGGGTACAGGCAGAAACTGTCTTGAATCTACCCCAATCCTGTATTTAGTCTCAGGAAGTGTCAGCATTTGCTGCATCAAAGGAAGGACCAAGCCATACAGATCCTGGCTAGTCAGTGCTGCAGTGGGGTTACAACTGGCCAGGCAGTTCCCTCCTCATCATGCTGCAGGGACTGGCTCACCTGCATCAGTGTACTATATAATGCATGACTGAAGGTCATACAACGACCTATTCCTTTGGAGCTTTGTAATTTATTTCCTTTGGCACAGGTATCCTGGTTAGTTCCATCTGAGTTTTGGGGCGATCAGTTCAGTCCTGCTACAGGCTGGTAATAGCAACTCCCCAGCTTTTCCTCATCTTCCTCCCATTTATGTCTCCAGGGTTAAAACTCAGTTCAGAATCCCCAGACCAAATTGAATTAGAATTTAACATTCAAAGATTCAGGCTCCCTTTAGGCTCTAAGGAACAGAATGTCATCCTGTCTCGCAGTTAATAGCTGCTGGGTAGTCGTTTCAAAGCCATTTCTTTTCAGTGAGCTCTACCATAGCAAATCCCAGCAGTGAATGTATTTCTGGCCTGGCTGTGCCTTTAATCCCACAGCTGAGTCTTATGTGTGATCTCTTTTGAAATGCTAGATTTTATTTTTTTTTTAATTCCAGACAGCGATATTTCTAGGACTTGGCATTTCAAGTGGCAACAGGGTTGTTTATAGGAAGAGAACAGAAAGGACGGATGGACGATGTTGACCTAGCAGCCCTACAAACCTGCCGCACTTAATCCACTTATCACTGTGAATTCCTGAAGCAGATAAATGCTGATAACGGTTAAAACACATCACTGGCAGGAGCAGCATGTTCTGTCCTCTAGAAATACATCAGTGCTGGAAATTGCAAAGCTGTGTGCTACCATGGGGATGAGCATGATATAAGAGCTGAGGAAGCCCTCACTGTTCAGCAGAGTTCTTCCACAGGAGGGTAGTGAGCCTCTGCTTTCTTCTCCCTCCCTGCCCCAACTACCTTGAAATGCTGTTCAGGCCTGAGACATGCTTCCAAGCACTGTTGTAACCCTAGAGCCACAGCTTCCTGATCTGTGCCTCCATATCTGAAATACCATGTGGGCCCCAAGTGTCTTGTTACTGCTTTTGATTGTCCTTGCTGCTCAGCATTAAGACCTGTGAGGAGTGATTTCCAGCTGAGACCAGCCCCGTGCAGCTCACATCAGCATGTCTTGAGGACAGGAGTTGGTTTTGGCTAATCTGAACTAAACCTTCCCTGGAGGAGTGCAGCTGCTGCACCAGCCTTGCAGAGCCACACAAAGCCACTTGCTCCTCTCCCCATCTGTCAGGGCTCTCAGCAAGGTATTGGAGCTGTCTCTGGGCTTGGGGGCTGCAGTGGCCACAGCTGCACGCCTCCCCCTGTGTCAAGACCCTTTCCTCCTGGGGACCTGTCCCAGGCTGGACAGGAGGGAAAATGCTGTAAATCAAAGGTTGTTTGGAGTAAACCTCGTTCCTGCAAAGTCCTGAGGGATAAAACAAGTGATAGTGCTTTTGAATACCTGAAGTTTACAGGCTCATCTGCTGCCTTAGGTCTTCCCCCACATGGCCATCCCCCACCAGTCTCTGCAGCACAGCGCCCCGTGTGAGTGGGCACCCTTGAAGTTGCAGCAAAGTGCTTTCTTGTGGATGGTGCAATTGTCTTACAAGAACTGAGAAAGGAGGAAGCTGCCTAGAGAGAAGTGAAGACCTCTCAGACATGGGAGTTTTTATGAGTCAGATGCTGCTCAGCTGTTGCATTGCAGATGTCTTAGCTAAAAACAAGCTTTCGTTGAAAATCAAAGACTCTTCGTGAGTATAGGCAGCAGGAGCCTCCCACAAAACGTGGTTTTACTTCTTCAAAGGGCTCTCCTTAGATTTGCCTATAATAGGTTACGTAAAGCTTTGTGAAGCTGATTCAGAACCAGCGTGGTGCAGATCTGAAACAACCCAGCTGCTCAGGACGAATTCGCTGTCTGGTTGTTCTCTGTGAATGTGAGTGCCTTCCTCTGAAGGGACCTAGGGGAGAACTTGACTGGGGAGGGACATTTTGTAGAGTCAGGGGTACAGCAGAGCCAGTGCTCTGTACTGACTACTCATGTGCCTACTGGTTTTCTGTGTTGAAGGCAAAACAGGTGATCCCCACGCTTGAGTTTTCATGTCACTGGAAGGTGGCAAAGTTAGTTTTAAATGCATACGATATTTTACAGTCATCAGGAGGCAAAGCTCTGTGTGTTAAAGTGCTTACGGTCTAATCTTTGGACACCTGCTGGTAGGTCTAACACCATCATTGTAGTACAGAGCAATGAACCCTGGTGTGGGGAGGAGTCTGACCAAAAAGCAGAAGAGCTTGCATCTGCCAGGAACTGCTTGCCAAATGCAGTTGTGTGTGTACATCCCGCCTGTCCCTCTGCAAACAGGAGGGGGTCAACCAGCTGCCTGGGCGTGAAAATACCTGACAAACCCCCATCTCCTTTGCCTATTGGATCTTTGTGTCTGGTTGCTTTCGTACAGCCTTTGACCCCCATCATGGCCTCTAATCTAAAAGTCCTCTTCCTGTTTCCTTGGTTGCTTCAGTGTGGAGGTAAACAAATATTTTCTTTTTAATTACTTTTGTTTACTCTCATGTTTTTTCATATTAGAGCATTTCCAGCTGCTATCTTTTGCTAATTTCCAGAAATCCCCTCTAGGAATTTGCACGCTGCTGCTATTTCTGTCTTTTAAGCATTTCAAAGCTACAAGAGTGAATCCTCAGGAAAGGGGGAACATGGGAAAAGGGTTAGATAACCTAAATAAAATGGTTTGGCATTTTCCTTGGTATGTTATTCTCAAGCTAGTAGCTTCTGGGGTAATGCAAGAAGATGGATCTCTCCTCTCTTTTGTTACAGTAGTGCTTAGCCATGTCTTATATAGAAACTATATTCATGTGTGTTCTGCTGTGTAGAGATGGGGAGAAAGATGATAAATGATTTTGAAAAATATGGCCCAGAATAAACCACTTGGGTTATCACTCCCACAGTGTCTGCAGGATTTTGTTACCACCTTTCCATAATATTTTAACTAGTGTACACAGGACTGATCATGTCCCTGAGGACTCAGCTGTATCCCAGTTGCTTTTACAGTCAAGAACCTTTTTCTGGTGTTGTAACCTAAGCTCTTCCTTACTCTCAGGCTATTGTCCCTGGCTGTGTGATCTCTAGAGAATTTTCCTTAACAGATGGTCCTTTCTGGGCAGTGGCTATGCCCTCTCTCCTTTGTTGCCCCCCACCATGCATCCTCAGTGCTCAGCATTCAGCAGTGCTAAGTCTGAGTTGCCTTTTCCAATGCCAGCTCCCGCTGTGCCAAGGTGACGCTGCTGTTGTGATGCAGCATTAGTCCATGGTGACAGAAAAGCCAGTCTGGCTGTGCTCTGGGACAGCTTTAATGCCTTGTTATGAGCCTGCTCATAGATACAGAACTCCAGGGAATCCCATCAAAAGCATGAATGGAAAAGCCTGCCCATCCCCTGCTTTCTCTCGCTACCCTTTTTCTCCTCTTTTCGTCTCTGATAGAATCCTTCATTTTGTAAGAAGACTTGTGTGTAAGTTTCCAGTTCCCTTTCTCAAAGAGCCTTTTCTTAAGGTGCTTTATATGTGGTGTTATGTCAGCTGACAAACAAATAGATCCAATAGAGACTGCCTGATACTGAGCCCAGATTTGGCTGAGAAGCCAAAGAAGTCCTGTACCCCAGTCTCCTTACTAGCCTGTGGCTCACTCTTAGGTTTTTTCCTTTCGTTAAACAAAACATGGAGTGAACTGTGGTATAGTTCCCCATCTTATTCATCCTCTCTTTTAACTCCTGTCCTCTTTGTCTACTGAATTACAGTGACAGATCACCTTAAACTGCCTTGTGTGCGTTATGAGGAAGCACATGAAGGGCATGATCTCTCGTCTCTGCCTAAGATACCGTCATGTATAAATACTTAAGATCTGCAGTCTCCTGCAGATAGTTCCCGTATCTAGCACTGAGGCTTGCGCTTTGCTGCCTTTTCAGAGCAGCAAAGGTTTGGACTGATTAAGCTATGGCTTATTTCTCATGGCCCTGTACAGAATATGCAATTTCCTTCCTCACTTGCTTTTCAGAAATACACAGTCCCACTGATAACACCTGTTTGCGTACAACGCCTTCACTGCCACAGAGCCATCACACAGCCACATATAGATTCCCAAGCAATGCTTATAACTTGAGAGTTTCAGGAGATGTCCAGCTAGCATTTGTCTTGGAAAATCGCTTTCTACTCACCTGCTGTAAATACTGTCATACACCACTGCAAAATCAGTTCACTTCCTGCTTCATTTCCTGTCTTTCTGCATGCTGGTGTTATATGGAGGAGCTCACAAGAGAAAAGGGGAAGCCTGTGAATGCAGCAGGCTATCATGGATCAGACAGCAATTACCCAAGAGATGTGGCAGATCACACAGGGCACGTGCTCTGAATCACTCAGCATCTGACAGGTCCAGCACTGTGTGCTCTGGGCGTGCTTCCTGGTGTATGGTTATTTTCAGCGTAATCCTGCCTTTGGGGCAGCCATCCTCTCCTCACAAGAAGTGATGTTAGGTGATTGCTAACAATTATTACCCTTACAGGGGGAAATGTCGATGTACAGCAGAAACCTCCAATCCAGGTTGCCCTGCTCAAGGAAGGAATATCCATCCCCTGTAAAGTCATCTTCCCTTATATGCCGAAATACACCAAGTTTTCGATCCACTATTACTGGATAAATTTACGGGAGCAGAAGACATCTATCTATAATAGGTTGGAAAATGTGCCCATTCCTCCTGGAGAAGAGAATAAGACTGCTGCCTTACCTTATGACCACAGAATCGTGCCAGTTGAAAACACCTCTTCTACTGGCATGTACTATTGCGAGGTCAGATGGAATGATATCCAAAAAATGGGAAAGGGAGTGTTTGTCCTTGCTAGAGGTAAGTGAACAACCAGAAAGGAAGGGCAGGAAGTTAAAAATCACCTGGCTCTGGCTATGAAAACCTGATCTTTGTTCTTCTTTTTCTCTACCCAAACATGCTATGATGAATCGAGGTGTGAATCATGCTTTATGCCCAATACTTGCTGCCATCAGGGTTGAAAGCACTTGGCACAGGTGACCTGTGCCGCTATTCCCAATGCATAGATGGGGACATGAAGATGCAGTAATTTATATCTGCCCTGCCACTGCCTCCTGGGAGTCCAGACCTATCCAGGGAGCCTGGGCACAGGGTCAGATGGTGCTTTTAGGTATCAGTGTTCAGGAGACAGTGCCATTTGGCCTTCAGCAGTGTGCCAGAGGCAGCTGATGCTTGCTGTAATCCCACGCACAGGTTCAGCATGCTCAGTTTTAGGGGCTCACAAGCAGGTTATGGACTCAGTGACATGCCTCCCTCTTTTCCATTTGGTACAAAGAGTTGGTTGGTCTGTTAATGAGCACATTGGAAAGCTGATGCAACATAAGAGGAATGTTAAAGAAAAGTGATAAGGATGTGCACGCTGCTGACTGGCTGGATGTACATTACTGACTGCTGCGTATGAAAAACTTGTTAATGTAAATGCGAAGAGCTGTGACAAAATAGCTTTGCTGTACTGGTCAGAGGTTGCCTATACCCACCTTCCCAGTTTGTGTGGCCTGTGTGCTTTCCACCATCTGTCTCTCTGCTCTTATCACAAAAGACCTTTGCCAGCCTCTGTCTACCAAATTTCTTGGCTCTCATAGTTTGTTACTTCCGTCTATGAAATGGAGCTGCTTATACCCTGCACTTTCTGTGTGATTCTGCACCCTGCTCTCCTAAGAGTCAGAGTACGTTTTGAAGGGTGTGTGCATCTCTGCCACCATATTCTGCACTCTTGTATTTTTGTTTTCTTAAGGCCCTTTCCAGCATTAAAATTACTGCAGGGTTGTAACTTCCACTCACACTGTGAACCTTTTGCTTTCTTTCTTACAGATATAGGGTACACAGATACCTCTTATGGGTGGGAAATCCTCGTTACCCTTACTGTTCTTCTTGCTGTATTGAGCATCGCCGCAACAGCTCTGCTTCTGTGGAAAAGAAAGGCAAGTAATAACCAAAGAAAAAGCAATACTTGACCTGTTTTAGGAATTCATTCCGTTTGCTTCTAACTTGGCTGAATTGGAAGTCCCCATGCTGAAATTTTCCATGCTGGGTGTCTGATCCAGTTTATTTTCTTAAGTTCAGTTTTTCTGAGAAAAAAAAAATTACAGGAAGGACAAAACGAGTAAGTGATTTGTCCATTAAAGAAATTCTGGTAATCATTTTGACTACAACATGCTCTGCTTTAGAGCAAGGATTTGACACAGGGCAAGAGGTCACACTAGCAGTGTGCTGGCCCTGAGAATATTCAAGGAGTTGTAGCCTTGTGATGAGATTTTGGAAAATTGCAGTTTGTTCACACTCAGACACAGCTTTTGGCAATTTACCTGTTCAGTTGTCTAAAACCCCTGTGAAGGGGCCAGTTAGACAAGTAATGTCCTGTGCACCCAAGCAAGTCTGCTACAGCCCTGATGGCAGGACTTTCCCTATTGCTAATCTTCTTTCAAGATGGAGGTTACTCTGTTTCAAGGAGACTGCAGCTGCATTCCTAAGCTGGGGCACCATAGGAGAAAAAGTCTGCAGTGTGATGGGGATGGGAACCAAAGCCTTGGGCATCCGTTGGGCAGAGAAAACATTAAGAGACAGAGCGAGAGGGGAAGGTCAGGACAAGGATCCCAAGGAAGCCTGTGTGGAAATTACAAAAAACTGGGGTGAAAAAAAAAAAAGAGCCACAAGGATCAGACTGGACAATCTCCAGGGACACCTTCCATCAGCAGTGATTATGTGAAGCTGGAAGAATGAGCCTCAGGGGAGAAACTGGGACTGGAATCTGGAGTGAGGAAGCACTAGGAGGGTCTGAAGACTGGATTGACAGAGCCTGGGTTGGGACCAGCTGGGTAAGGAAGTGGAAGCTGGGAAGCTGAGGGGGCAAGTGGGATACCAGGAGTGAGGAAGAAAGGATTTGGAGAGTGGGAGAAGAAAAGCCAAAAGCAGAGCTGAAAGATCTGGATGAGATGGGCCCTGTGGAAAAACCTCTGGAGTCATGATACTGGGATCCTTGTTTGGGGAAAACCTACTGCTTCTAATACTGCCACCCTCAGGTGTTCAAATAGCATCATCTACATTCTTACAGAGATCTCAAGGCTGGCTTAAAAATACTCTTCTATCTTTTAGAATGGAATTTGGGATTGTTTTCTAGGTAGAGTATGCCACATAACTCCTTCAAGCTGCTCTCTGCCACCACAACAGCAGACTCTCTGCATGCATTTTTATGTGGAGGCTGTGCTGCTTGCACAGTCCTTCGACTCCAAGGAGCATCAGGCTTCAGCACACACAGTCAGAGATCGTGAGGTTGAAAACAGAATGGCAGCAGTTGGCAGCCCAGCTAATCTCATGAGACTTACCTTTGCAGGCAGTCTGATGCAGGGGAAGGAGCAGAAGAGGCAAAGAGAGTCAGCTGGAGACAGGCCCCCATCTCTGTTTGCCTAGACACCCTCTCTGGGGATGAGGTGGGGGGGGCACTGTCACAACTCACCAATTGGCCTCTCTTGGTTTTGAGGTGGGCCAGCAAATCTCAGACTTATGGCCTCTCCTTGGGGTCTGAAGAGATTGTGCAATCATTACATTTGCCCTCCTGCAGAACAGAGCCCATATTTCTCACCACAGCTTCCTCAGACCTGCTGGTTTAAAAATGTTTATCTTTAAGAGAAGCTATTTAGCATCCTCCTTAGTTACTAATGGACTGGAAAGCAGTTTGTCGTTTTCATGTGATGTGAATATAATCATCCCACTTCTTTCTGAATTAGAACAGAGATACTTAGCAAAGCCTTCTGCCTTTTCTGCCTCTTCTCTTGCTTGCTGAGCAGGGCTAACCCTTCTGTGTGTGTGAATGGAATGTGTTCAAGGAGAACTCATCTGATGCAAGAAATATTTCAGACGAAGGGACCTTCCTTCAACTCCATTCTGGACTTGTGCATTAATGTATCACTGTCTATATCATTAAAGATTGTCTGGTGTTCTTCTGTAGACTCTGCATATTAGCAAAAGCTTCCCTGCCAAATCCTGATAAAAGTGATTGCATTTTGCCTTTGAAATTCCTCTCTTCACTATGACCAGGACCCTGCTTTACTCCCTGTTCTGTAACATTGTTCTGTGCTGCTAAATATTTACACCCTTCAGCCAGTAGGGTTTCAGTGGTGAAAGTGCTTTATACGCACCCACAAAGCCCGGTTCTCCTTTCCACTGCTCCAGTGTAAGTCATTGGACTCTACGCTTAACCCTGTGCTGAGGGAAGTGACCAGCACATGTTGTGCAGACACTGCCAGCACTCCTTCCTGTGGAAGCATTCAGGAGGTGTGCAAACAGCTGGCTTTGATATGACTTGGTGTTTCAGCTTTGGAGAGAGGTGGTTTTCTCCAAATGTGTCATTTGGTGTCTTGTCCTCAGCAGGTGTTGTGCCCTAGAAGGAACCAGCTAAATATCCTGAGACAGAAGGTGGAAACGCAGCTCCCTTCAGCCAGCCCACCACCAGCCCCTCCTGTCTATGATGTGAGTACCGGAATCATCCTTCATCCCTTCTGTCCACAGCATGGTACAACCCTTCCTTTCCCTGCCATAGTACAGATAATGCCATTGTCATGATGTGAAACATAAGTGATATCTTCATACCAGCCTGGTCTTGGTGACCTTGCCCTGATCAGCTTCTCTCAGGACTGGGTGTGTCTCCATCCCAGTTCCAGTCATGGCCTCCCCAGTGCTCCAGTGATGGCAGCACCCTTGCCTCTGCCAGCAGCATGGAGCAGCAAGTCTGGGGCCGGAGAGGGTTCTTGCTGGAAGAGGTAGAAGGATCTCCAAAAGTTGGGAAGGAAGAGGGACTCCCTGCCCCACTTTATACTGGAGAGTGTCTCAAGGATATGCCCTTCCCAGCTGGAGAAGAATGGCTCAGGAAAGGGGCAGAGAGATGTGCTCCCCTAAACAACCCCCAGCTGTTTTGGGTTCCTGCTGGGGCACCTTCACTGGTGCCAGTGTCACAGACTGCTGCAGTCCTGAGCAGGCACACTGGCTAGCAGGGGGAAATGGGCAAGAAGAAAGTAAAGGGAGTCTTTTTAAAAGCATTTCCCTCTTCCATTTCCCAAACTGGGGAATGCTAACTCCTCCCAGTCTTTGGGCCCAGTAGCCGCAGTGCCATAGGTACTAGGATTGAAGTGGCTTCCCTGAAATGTCAGACCTAGACCTCAGTCAGCTACATCAAGTAACCATGACTCCTAATCCTATTTACAACCTGTCCAGCTCCATTTGAAATGGATTCCTTTTTCTCCTTTTACTCCCATGGAATGGCTATTCCACTAGGAAGGGAAGGGTTTGTTTGTTTGTTTTTTCTTGTGATCAGTGGGACCAACAAGGAGGAATAAAATGAAAGTGAGTAGAGAAGGATGTTGCCTGAATATTAGGAAACGTTTCTGTCTGTGAGGTCTGTAAGGGCTGGAAAAGTCTCTCCAAGGAAAACCTGTGAGCGCTGCTGCATTAATCATTTAAACTAAACAAAGCTAAGCTCTGGAGAATGTACTACAGAGAGGAGGAAAGCTCTGCCAGGGAGGCAGGAGACCTGATCGAGGGCAAATACCAACAAGAGGATGGGCCTGCCCCTTCTCATTCTCACTCTGAGAGGGGCGTCACTATTTTGTGGCCCTTTAATTTTTGGAGTAGTGGTTTAAAAGAGAGCACTATGTATTGTATGTGATATGTTTACTCTGGGCAAAAGGCAGTGCTTTGGGTAAAAGAGGTTGCAGGTTATAAACCTTTTCATTTGTATCACGTAATTTCTTTTTAATTCAGGCTTATACAAATCCGAATGGGTAGTTTCCTGCTGAAGTGGATGATTTCTGCAAGGAGACAAAAAAAAAATCAAATCCATTTCTCGCTCAGTCGGCCTCGTCATGCATCCTTAGCTCCATCTTAATTACATGTTTCATCATGTTTTTCTGTTCAGGCTCCACTAAGGCTAATATAGCAAGCCAGCAGAGCCAGCCTTAGGCACAGGCAATCCCAGGAGCTGGCTGGGCCCCTGTGCTTGCAGGAGCCCTGTGGACCTGGCTCAACCAGCCTTCCTGCAAAGTCTGTTAACCACACAGCAGCTGTGCAGGGCTCCTGGCCAGCCCGGTGTGCAGGGCAGGTGGCTTGGCCCTCTTTGGCAGGGCTGCCAGCAGCCTGGGACAGTCTCCTGTGCACCGCGGGGTACGAGTCTGCCCACTGCAGGTTCCTCTGTTATGGAGCAGCTGCTGCAGCAGGGCTGCTTGGTCAGGCACAAAGCAGCAGCTCCCGCTCCAGACACGGCACATGGTGAGAGCAGCGCTGTGATGTGGAGAGCGGGGAGCACGGCTCTGCAAGACGTAGTGTGGGGGGGAGAGAGGATGAGAGCCCTGGGATGGAAACCTGCATTGGATAGGCCCTCAGGACAGGTGAAGGGAATAGAAAGTTGACAAACCTGATTTCCTTTGAATGATAGCTTTGGTGCCCCACTGGTAATTTTGTTGGAGGTCTGCATGGTGTAAACCCAGCCCTGCAAACTGTATTTGAAATTAGGTGAGTTGTGAAAATCTATTGGTGGGTGTTGAACTCAGTGCGTAATTCATGGGGAGGGAAGACATCTGGGATCAGCATTGGGGTAATGGAAGGCAAGGAAAAAAAGGAAGGACAAGTGAGAAGTAACTCCCAATGATGAGATAAAGGAGGAGGTCAGAGATCAGGGGACTGAACAGGAGGGCAGCACATGCCAGCTATGCTATCTGCATGGGAAAGCAAGAGGTTGGAGTCTGGAGAAAAGTCAGGTCAGGGAACCAGAGTGTCCTTGCAGGCCTGGAGCTGGGAGCAGAAACAAGAGGAGGCAGCACTGGACATCAAAGTCACGGATGGAACTGTTGGAACTGACTGGTGCAGCTCGTTAAATGCTCTGTGTTATCCTGCAGGGTAGCAAGGCTCATCCCTGCTGTGGGAAGAGTCCTAAAACACCTTCTGCAAAGCCATCCTGCTGAGCATCCCTGGGAGCAAATACTTTCCCCCTGGGCTCTTCCAGGTCCCACTATTTACCTTGTGGTCCCTGGCGGTGCCTGTATGCAGTGAAAAGCATACAACGTAGCAAAAAGCCTGGTAGGAAGGGGACAGCTGGGAACCCACTTTGTTCTCTCTGTACTGCCTTCCTTGACCTGTCTGTCCTCCTGCAGGCCTGGAGTAGCTTTGCCTCACTGCGCTGCCCAGAACCAAACCTCTATATCCTCTGATTTCCACTTTAGCTGCTTAGCTAAGGAGCAGCTTGGAAATAACAATCTGAGGGACTTGCTTCATCTGCTTTACACTTCAAACAAGCCTTTTGAGCAGCAAACAGAACTCCTGCAGTGCAGGTGCAGTCAGGTTCCAGAGCACAGGAGCTTTTCCAGGTGTGAGGGAGACAGGCTGCTCAGGGATGGGAAGGCATCTGTCAGCAGGGAGGAGAGTGGCCTGTGTGCCTCCACTGTGATGGTAGCAGGTGATCAGTGACCAAGTAAAAGTAATTAACTTGCAAATAGTGTTAGGAGACACCAGCTCTCCAACTGACGGGAAAAGGACCGGCATTGTTAACAGCCTCCATGACAAGAAGGCTTGTGGAGGGAAGGGAATCTTTTTTGGAGGTTAAACACCAAAAGGATCCTTCTTGCTTGCAAGTGGCTTCAGACTGGAGCAGAGCAAGAGGCTGCCTGTCCTGCCAAGGGAACATGGAGCTGGGCTTCTGGAAGCACAGCATGCAAGATGAGGTCCTCACTGTGAACATCACAAAGAGCATTGAAAATGAAGATGGGGAAGTAGAATTTTCTGTGTGCACACATGCACGTGCGAATAGTGGGGATGTCTGTGTAGGCAGAGCAGGTTTTGTGGAGTAGGAAGCAGACAGGTGAAATAATTTGACTGTTTCCAGAGTAGCAGTGGGAATGTGAGAGCCGTGTGGTTCTCCATTCCCTGTGGCCAATTCATGTCTGAGTGCCTGTTTATTCCAAGGCCTGCTCCCCAGTGCTGCTTCTCTACCCTCTGGTCTGCTTAAAGGCACTGTCCTGCTGGCCATGATCCTTAAAGACGCTAAGTGCAACTCTGGATGAAATGGTGAGTGTTCAGGTGATTGGCAGCACCCAATGAAGCCTCCATGTTTTGCTCATCCTCCTCACTGCATTTCAGGGCGCCTTGCTCTCTTCACTAATACCATCTGCCCCTCTTGCAGCCGGAGCTCCTCCCATCTTCCTGTTGCCAGAGAAACAGCCACCTTGGCAACCTGCTGTCATCCTTGAAACACACATGGAAAAGTCCTCCTGATTGTTATGTTTGATCCTTCAGGCAGATCTGGAATATCACTCAAACTGACATGCATCTCCTGTGACATGATTACCTGGGAGACAACGGGTGCATATGCATGTAGGGCGTGTGTGTTTCTCTGTGTAGCTGTGTGGGACCGTGGTAGTGTTAGAGGGCCTGGAAGAATATGGATTTTTTTTTTTTTTTTACTATTCTTTGCTCCCTCGAAGAAGAAAGGAGAGTTCTGGCTTGGGAAAAAAAAAAACCAAACAGACAATAAACAGAAATTATGTCCATTTTTGACAGGCCCTGTGCTTCAGGACCCCCAGCCTCTCCCATTTTCTCACCTTTGTGTCCCCAGAATAATCATGAACAAGAGCTTGTGGTTGTCAGGCACCTAAACAGTCTTGGGCAATGAAGAGCACTGCCCCTTAGCTGTGGTCCCCCTGGTGCACAGCATCGTTCCACGTGGCAAAGAGGTCTTTATTCTGCATTCTGGGACTATTTTGGAGCAGAAGGGGGAGGCAGGGGCATTGGCATTCTTCTTCACTGCTTTGCACAGGGTAAGTAACATCAAAGCCTGTCTCTATAAGCCTGAAAAAAAGAAGATGATGCAGCTGCATTTTAGGGATTTCAGGGGAAAAGAATTTTCTGTTTGCCCAAGTTAAGGTGAGGGCCTTCTAAATTTCGGAGATGGCAGGGATTCCTAAAAAATGTCAGGCATGAGATGGGGAACAACTCAGTGGGTAATTAGTTGTCTTAAAGAAATTTATTTGACCCCTACTTTCTCTGTGCAGAGCCTGGATGTGCAGCAAATTGATGTCTATTCCAGCCTGGAGAACAACACAAACAACCTGTCACACAGCAGGAATCCTCCCGGGAAGGTAAGGGCCAGGGCTGTGCTGTTGGAAAGTTCCCATGTGCTCTGGGCACATGAGGAAAGAACCCCCCCAGAATCCCATGGCCTAGCAGGCAGTCAGTGTGTCTCCAGTCCCAGCAAAAGGGGAAAATGGGATGTGGCACGCACTTGCCAGCTGGGCTGCACATGTAGCCCATCGTCCCTCTTCCGGCAGAACCCTGGCTCCTGCAGCTCTGCCAGTTCTGGCACTCATGGTTTTATGCAGATGCTTTGCTGTATGACATATGCTGAAAGGCATGGAGGGGTTTGGCATCACTGCTCCCTCTGAACAAGACAGGCATTCAAGAGTTGGGCAGGTGCTGGTGCCATTATTGCCCTTTCCACATTATTTAGGCAGCTGAGATGTCCTCTGTGCTGAAGGAGTCTGTGCACCAGCAGCAGACCCTGAACACAGCTTTCCTCTCACCAGCATTAAGCACCCGAGAGCCATCTCATGGTAGCAGATGTTTTGAGCAAAGGCTGTACTTATACAATCTCTGCTGCTCAGGAAAAGGCAGTGTGGGTATGTTTTGGATCTTCTTGCTGGGCTGAGAATTATGAGTGAGAGACAAGGAACTAAATTAACTCATAGTGAAAATAGAGGCAACTAGAAATGTGCAGATCTAAATTAGTTGTGGGGGCCACATGAAGCAGATCAGAGGCCGACACAGTCTTCCACCCTGCCTTTGGCAGGCATCATGTGGACAAAACTTGCATCAGGCATTCCAGGGAACATTTCCTTCCTGTCCTCAGAACTTAATTTTTCTTTTCTTCTCCAGACCCCTTATCTGCTTAAAAAATACATTCTCTTCTAATGCTAGAAAATGTTCCTGAAAATGTCTGCTACTTCCTCCCACTAATGTTCTATTGGGGAGAGTTCCCCTGGTTGCACCATCCCTCTCATGAAGGACAGTGTTTTCCAGTGTCTGAGACATTTTCACAACTCCCACCTTTTAGGAAAAGGTAGTCTAAAATCAAGCAGCCCCCTTTGTGTTAGAACTACTTGCCATGTGCTCTGCTCCCATGGCCACTGGCCTCCTGCAGTTACTGCTTTGGCATCACCATGATGGTGGTAGCAAAAGCAGTGGCAGGTCCCTGATTATTGAGGGGAAGGATGGGTTGTTCTATATAGGATTGTCTTACGTGATGCACTGGAAAAGACAGCATCCCTGTATTTGTGTTTTGCTGCATTTTGAATTAGTTGGACAGGGTCCCTCTTTCTGATCATGTTTATTCTTCTGTATACCTTTACCAGCTGTTCCTTTTGAAATGACTCAGTCTGGATTGTAAGATGAAGTACGTGTGGAGCTGTCTGGGCTGTGCTGAGTTGCCTGTGTGTGGCCCACACCATTCAAGCGCTGCTTGGAGGGGCAGAGGGTCTGTAAAACAGAGCAGCAGCAAAGCAACAAAGCAGCGGCAAAGGAGCACCTGTGTGTGAGGGGGTCTGGCACTGGTAGTCTCAGCCACGGTGGGGTAAAGGTCGAAGCAAAGATGGGAGAAAGAGAGGGGAAGAAAGCAATGAGGGGATGGGATGAACTCTCACTGAGAGCAGACAACTCCAAGTGTCCTCAGTTCTTGTGCTGCTCTGAAGAAAGGGAAGTGTGAGTGCCAGGGTCCCATGAGCTCAGCACTGGAGTTTGCACTATCCACGATGGCTGCAAGCACCTTCATCAGCTTCCCTCAGTCATCCTGGCCTGGGACCATCTGACACACTTGTCCTCCAGCTGTCTTTGCCAGAATATAAGAGGGTGTTTTCTCTAAGGGTGACACTTGTGGATCAGTGAGTTTGGCCTGAGTGGGAGCTCAGATTGCCGAAGAGTAGCTGACTCTGCTTCAGAGGGTCCAGCCCAACCCTTGCTGCGGGATGCTGCACGTAGAGGGGGAGCTGTAAAGGGAAGCAGGGCAGAGAGCCTCTGAAACGAGCATTTGCATGCTGTCACTCTGGACCCTCGACCAGTTTGGGTAGCAAGGGGTTAATCCTGCATGCTTTTGGAGGTGCCTCCACTCAGCACTTTCCTAGTGTTTCCCTTCCGTGGTGGCAACAGAGACAATGCTCGTGTAGGTAGGGTTTAGTTCATTTCAGCTGCTTGCTGGGTAACCTTGCTTACAGCAGGCCTGTGCCACAGCACTTAAAATATCAGTCTGTCAGCGCCTTGTCTACACAAGGAACGGTCGTGAGGAATAGACTCAGCTGTTGAAGAAACAGGATTGAGGAGGTCAGGGAATTCCTCCTTCACAGAATCCAAAGTGATTTATTTTCTTACTGAGTCCAATTTTCCCTCCCCTCCCTGTCTGACAGTTTTTTTGGGGAAGAGTGACTAGTAAAGGAGGCATCTTTATCCCTTGGGCTGGATTAGTCATATTCGTCTCTGGTGGAGCAGCATTTCTCACTGTAGTGGCTTCTGTTTCAGCAGATCACTTATAGCCATTTCTAACAGAACAAACGTCAGTGTCTGCTTATTAAGAATTAATTCGTCGTATTTTAAATATTTTTCCTCCATTTCTTTTTTCTCCTTTTCATCATTCTGCGGACACCTAAGAAGCAAGAAGCTCTAGAAGAATCCTCTGATACATTGTATGAGAATATCTAACAGGGAAGATATCTGACCCTATGTGGACCAGACATCTTTCTGTGTGGCAGAGCTACTCTCTTACATCCCGGATGAGATGCAGATACATGCAGAGATCCACAGTGACTTCAGAGCACAACCACGAGGGAATTGTGAACCCCTGGCTCCTTCTAAACTGCCCTTCATTAACAACAGAATGTATCTGTTAAAATCCCTCGGGGCTCAGTCTGCATTGATGCAGCAAAGCTATTTTGCAGCAAAGCTGTTTGATGCAAAAGAAAAGCTGCTTTTGTCAAGCACTTATCTTGGGAATGGGCAATCTGTGAAGGTTTCTCTCACCTGCCGGGGTTGAAATACTTAACTCTCTATCCGCTGCAAGTGGTAGGACAATCCAGAGTCCTCCCTGCTTGCTGGTTTGATGTTCCGATCCTGACCTGCAGGAGTCCCATCTGATCTGTGCTTGTGGCTTTGCCGAAACGGCCATCAGGATTTCATGCATAGTTTAACCAGATCCAAGCATTCACCTGCCCATTTCCCCTTTCTCAGGAACCCCACAGCAAACATGCTTTCTCATAATCTGCTAATCCCATCAAGTAGTCACAGATGCCTGCTGTGACCTCACTGGGGCGACTCAAATCAGTGCCTCCAAGTAAATGCTTCCCCTTCAGCCATATCAGCAGTACATGGTGAGGACTGGATGCACTGACAGAGATAAAGGTGGAGGAAAAGGAACGCAGAGAAAATATCCCTTCCTGACAACATCTCAGAGACAGTGCCCATTCCAGAACAAGAAAGAGGAACAAGGAGGTGGGAAGGTGAGGAAACTCCCCTACTGGGGCTGGATAGACCAGACTGGTCTGGGGCCCAGGTTCCAGCCCACAGAAGTTAAAGCCGAGCTCCCCAGTTTCCTGTTCTTGGCAGTGGGCAATCTTACCACTTGGGATTTAGAGCCTCTGTGGGAGCAGGCATGGCACCTCTGCCCCACCAAAACCAATAGGTTTGCCTTTGTTTCAGCTGGCTGCTATAAGGAGCATAAAGCTC
>VZRN01000754.1:206231-216838 GCA_013397935.1 Dasyornis broadbenti | reverse complement strand
CCCCCACGTTATTGGCTGGGGCGACCAGTTCTGAAACTTAGAACAACTGGAGGAAGGAGGAGGGAGGCCTTAGAAGTGAATTTTCTGTCCAAATTCTTCTCTCCCCTGTCAGCTGGAACTTCCCTACTATTTGTGCTGATGCATAGTCTGGTTCTGGTAGGGAAGAAGTTACATTAAATATCCATATAACGTGATCAAACCAGCAGATCAAAAAGCTGAGGCTGTTTTATCTCATATTAAAAAACAACAATGAAATAACAACCAAACAAAACTAACCCAAAATAAGAATATGCAGCATAACTTGAGAAGAATCATAGAAACCTCTTTAAAGAAGAAGATCAAATTAAAATTGAGCTCCAGGGTCATAGGACCCTCTCTAGCTGAAGATAATGTTGCTATGTATCAGAGACAGAGGCTATGGAAAATGTCTCCAGGGCCTCCAACCTTCCTATACTATGTTTAAAGAGATAATCCGCTTATTGCTTTGCTCTTTTTATTAGAAGAGATTTCAAACATGCATTCTGGACTTTTTTTAACCACAGAAAAATGCTTTTTCTCTTCCCAGTGCTGAGGAATTCATTTCAGAAAGAGCAATGAATAGACAACATGGCTTATTAGACCCATTTATAATTTGTTAAGTGATCACAACAATTATAAATAAATATTTTTGGAGAAGAAGGTTCTAGATTTTACTAATATGACCAGGAAATGTTTGTGTTCACTGAAGAATTTACAGAGGATTGTACAGGTATAACAATTCCTTTCCTTAACAAATTTGAAGAAATGATGAGATGAATTATAAATATGTTGCAGTATGGCAATAAAATATTCAGCAGATGCTGGTGGATTAGATGAAAAGTAAAAACTTCCAAAATAATGATGCTTAGTTTTTTTGTTTTGTTTTTTAAATTTTATAAATGCTAAAAATACTGAGTGCTACTGGAAATTTTCTGGCAAGGATCTCTCTTTGCAGTGAGTTGATTCGTCTTGTGTTTCTGTTACCTTTTTAAGTAGCATGTTTCTTACATTTATGGCTGAACAAATCTATATATTAAATAGCTGAAGCTGTTTAAAATGAAACATGAGAGAAAGAACAGTATTTGGAATGAAAAATGTTATTCTAGAACAGTCAGTGCTAAAGCATTGGAAGAATCACACGAGGTTCTGATCGATTAACTGAAAA
This sequence comes from Dasyornis broadbenti, assembly GCA_013397935.1. NCBI lineage: Eukaryota > Metazoa > Chordata > Aves > Passeriformes > Dasyornithidae > Dasyornis > Dasyornis broadbenti. The sequence continues at coordinate 215,655 of VZRN01000754.1, read as the reverse complement.
AGTAAAAATTTCCAAGAAACACTGGCAAGTGTGGGGATTTGGGCTGTATGCCAAAGCTTGTCAAAATTGAGGTGGGGGTCGCTGTGTTGATTTCGATAGCTTTTGGGCTGGCCCTGTGAGGAAGGCTGAAAGGCTGCTGCATGAGGAAAAGGAAGTTTAAAGCTATGTAGCCACAATCTAAAATCACTTCTTTAGCATCATGCACCAGGGGCAGCCACAGCAGCAACAGCGTGTGAGAGAGAAAAGCATCAAGCAGCAGGCTGTGAGAGTAGGAATGCTTTTCAGTGGTGTGGAGTTTTCCAAGGTGGTATGAGGAAATGCCTGCAGGCACAGGTAGGAGCGACTAGGAAATATAATTTATGTAATCTTGGTATAGCTACTTTGTAGCAGAGATTTGTTCAGGGAAAAGGCAGTCGTTTGATCTTTTGTTGTCATTTGGTCTTTTTGTCTTACCTGGCTCCGTGGCCCATGAGAATAGGTGCAGAAAATGAGTATTACTAGCAAAAGGAAATGAGTTCATTTCTAAGTGTTAGGCAATTGGGGACAGAAAAAAAAGGGAAGTTAGGGATCAGTTCCCCCAGCTCCACAAATGTGAGAAGCAGTGACTGTCTTCTTGTGTTCACCCTACACATTTTGCTTTAAACTGAATGCTGAGAATGGATTCCTCTTAAAAACTGTGTGTCTAAGGGCCTCAGCTCCACTTGCTTCTGCCAGCATAGTGCTGTTATGCACACAGCAAACTCCCTGGTTATAGTGGTATAACCTTTGATTCCCAGGTGTTGAGTTATCCTTTTCTATTGACAGGATTTCAGGGAAATGGAGACCTCTTACCAAAGTAAGCAGTGGTGCACGGTGGAAATGCACTGCCTGCCTTCTCCTAAAGGAGGTGCTGTGTTAGCACTAGGATCCTTCGCCCTCTTCACTAGGCATGAGCCTTTGGTCTTGAGAGATGCAGTGTCTCACTGTGATCATCCTCAGTCTTAACTGCCATTGCTGCAAAGGATGTTGGTAATACTGAGGTCATCTATTCCCTTTAAATGGGCTCCTTCATAATGCTTTACAGCAAATCCTAAATTGAGAAGGCAAAAACCAGGGTACACTTGAGAGGTTCATTGGTTTGATCCTTTTCTGCAGAGGACAAGCTCTTGCATGGGTACTGTTTTGTCTTATGAAACAGTGCAAACCATATTTTGCCTTTCTCTGTAGACAAGACCTTACTGTGGTGGGTAACACCAATGAAAACATGTCCAAGGTGTTCTCCTTTATTGCTTCTGTCTTCTCTTTAGCGTTCTCAGGGGTGTCTCTACTGCAAATCATCTCTAAATACCCAGCTAGGGCTGGTTCTTTATCAAGGAAGTTCTTAACTGAACAGCACCCAAGAAAAATGGTTACTGCAGCTCTGGTTTGCTCCACTGTCCCACCCAGCAGTGCCATAAGGGTGTGTGAGGCTGGGCCAAGGGCAGGGGTCTCTTGGAAAGACTTGGTGTTCCTTCAGCCCTTGGCCATGCAGTATTATGACCCTGTGAGACAAGGATTTAGGGAAGGCAGTGAGTGAAGCCACCAGATGGTGCCCTAGGTCCTCTCTGCTCTCTCTCCTGTCCCCTGCATGCCCACATGCCCCCACCAGCTTCCCTGGTAACCCCCAGACCACAGACTCCCTGGGGGTGAGCAGCTACAGCCATGCAGAACATCCCCAGCCATGACTGTCTTCTACCCCTGGCGTTGGTGACTCTGACACTCCTCAAAGGTCTGCACCATGGCCCAGCTGCCACCAGCACCTGTGAAGAGATGGGGACAGGACAGGTTCCCCTCTTGTGCATCTATGAAGTCTGGAGCAATCGCTTCATCAGAGACCAACGTCAAGCACTGCCCATGTGAGGGACAGGAGAGGAGCTGCTGACACCATCACTGGGTCAGAGTTGCATCTGAAATGCAAAATTGGCCTGATGTTGGGGGCTGCTTGGAGCTGCCACCACTTTCTTTCACCATTTGGAAATGGCGTCTTATCTTGGGTTTGGGAAAATTTACTGTGTTTCCGTGGTGAAAAAAATCCTTTGCACCATATGCTGCTTCTCTCCTTTACTGTGTCAGGAAGCTGATGAAGGCTCAGATCTCACTCTTTCTGTTTTTTGGGGTTCTGTGGTGGTCAAGATTTGCTATGCACAGTGAAGTATCGTTGAGAGTTTATAAAGAAAAAAGGAGAAGCTCAGCACCAGTGATCTGCAAGAGAAGAGAAGAATGTGAACCTTCAGTGGCTCCTCTTGCTTGATTCTAGGGTGAGTCTCCACTTACTGTGAGGGATGAAATGTTTTTCTTTGTGAATGGTAAAGTAGGAATGCAGATTACTGTTAGTAACTCGTATGTGACCAGGTCCTTCACTGTTAATAACCAGGCCTGTAAACTGCTGGAGTGTGTTGCGAGCTGTGGATCTTCAAGGTTCACCACATCTGTGCCGCACAGAGCTGCAATTGTGCAGCTACCTGAGGACAAAGCGTGATGGGGCTTTGACAATACCAGGCAGATTCCTGTGGAGAGTGACACAGGAGGAGAAGCTGTCAGCTTCTGAGGCAAGGACTGTTTCAGCAGGTGGGGCAGGCTCCTGTTCCAGGAGGAAATCCTTCTCACTAGCTGATGAACCTCTCCTAGAACTCCTCTTTTCCTTCAGCTTTTTGAAATATGTGGGTTGTGTTATATCGCTCTAGGCCACATGAAGATTTGGATATACAGCTGGTAAGGCCAGGCAGGTCAGCCACCCTGCTTTAAGGAGTCAGAACATAATTATCCAAATTGGAACAGGGTGAACATGAAAAAGCTAACATATGGGCTTCTTCAAAACGTTATGTCTTTTAATAACCTCTCAGGGCCTCTGGTTTCTATCCCATCTGAAAGATTCATCTGCCTACAATTTTGTGCAATGGTATCTGAGCACTTCCAGGGGTAATAATTGTATCCAAAATACCTGTGGCACAGTGAGCTTCCCTCCCTTGTGAGAATTAGGGCTGTAATGCCCGTAATGGTGCTTTTGGCACTGACACATGCTATTAAAATCAAAGGTTTCAGAAGTTCTTGCAAGGCTCAATATGTCATTTCAGCTTCATGCGTGGAAAAAATGGAGACTCAGGAGCTTAAATGCCTTTTCCAAAACTGCAGAGCATCAGAGGTGAAGTCTGGAACAGAATTCAGGTTTCTGTGCTCTTATTTGTATCAGGTTAACCAGGAAGGAGCCAGTAGCTGGGTAAGTAAGAGCTGCTGAGCTACTTACATTTTAGGGGAAAAGAAAGTTTCTTCCTGAGTCACCAGCACTGGGTTCTGCAGCACTTTGCTTTTCATTTTTGATTTCTCACACAGGTATTGGTCAGACTCACATCTGCCTAGCTGAGATCTGTTTGCTAAGGTAGCAAAGCTGCAGGAGTTACTCCTCTCTTTAAGGAGACATGCATCATTTTGGCAATAAGGAAAGCTCATCAGATCCAAATTACCATAGAAAGCCCATATATGTATGCTGTAATTCCCCAAATAAATGTTTATAGAGGGAATGTGCTGAGTTGTTGCTCATCCAACCCATGAAGCTTTTCTGATTGCTGAAGAAGTTCCTGAGCTCATGGAGAGGAAAGCAAATGGCTGCAGCTGAGTTGCAAAGGCTCTCTCCACTCACAAGGAAGGTAGGCAGGGAAGTCCCTATCATCACAACAATTAGATGCTGAAGAAGGAGACGTGAGGAGAGGTGATAATGCTGATAGTTACGTGAATGGAAATGCTTGCCATTCTTTTTAATGTTTAAAGGAAACCACAGGTGATTTGAGGTGATGTAATTCCTGCTCAGTTGGGTTGTTTATTCAAGTGGTGCAGTGCAGTGTTGTGCTGGCACATAGCAGAGAGAAAGCAAAACTTCATCTCGGCTCCTGCTCTTTTTTGGGATATCTGTACACTTTCAGGCTCATTGAGGTGTGAATCAGGGTGTGAACCTGAAGTACAGCAGCTCTTCCAGCATGGCCCTCTGTACAGAACGGCCCTTTGATAAGGAATGTGCAAAACACACATGGGGGTTCTAAAGGAACCACTTTAATAGGAGGAACTGTAACTCTTCTCACCAAAAGATTTAAAATAATCTCACTGTCCATAAAATCAGGTTAGCTATTTTGGGTTCTTGTGGAGCTAAAATGAATGCAGCATCTCTCATTTCCAGTCATGATAAGTCACTAGATATCAATTCTTAATTGCTTGATTAATCTTGAATTTTCAGAGCTGACAGTGCCTGTCCCAGCACTCAGACAAGAACTACATTTAAAAGAAAGGAGAAAATGCTTCTTTTTTTTCTTTTCTTTCCCTTAAGCATAGTCTGCAAGGTTAAGAGCATGAAATTATAGAGAGATTTGTAACATATGTTGTCCTGAGAAAGATGGACCATTAAGCAGAGTGCAGATGAAACAGTCACAGGTTTGTGATAAACTAGGGATGAATTAATTTTAGCACATGCTTCAGCAATTCCTTACAAGACTACCTCAAATATTAGTACACTTACATTTTCTGTATGTTTGTGCGTGTTAGGCCATGGTTTTCATTTAAATAAAAAAGCAGAAAAGTTTCCTTCATGAAGATCATGACTTTTCTATGTAGAGAAGGGCAATTTAAGGTTAACACTTATGGGGGACTATACCTTTATGTGCTTTGTGTATGGATAGACTGATAATGATCGCTGCACATGCCTCCCTAAGGGGTGGTGTTAAAAAAAACATAGACCAAAGTTAAAAAAGACATTCAAACTCTCTATTTTTAAAAATTATTTGGGCTTTTTCTTTCCTGGTTGTTTGTTCGCCCAGCAATGAGTGTGTGGCACATCCAGAGTGAGCAGTGACACGGCGTATCAGCCCTTGCTTGGAAGCAACATATTATACTGTCACGTCTCCTTTACTGTATGACAGGCAGGCTAGAATACAGGATGGCACAAGGTGATGTAAAGGTGTTATGGGTACAAGCTTTCCAATGTTACATCCTATCTTAGCCTCATCCCTCTAATTATGGAATATTAATGATATTTTTCATTTCAATTGACGGCTGTATCTGGATGCCACAGACTTCTCGGAAGAGGTAAGCGCTGTCCAAGACATCCACTCAAAGGTCTGCGTAATTCAAGTGAGTGTATTTTAAAACATCTTTGCTGTTTTCTCCAGATGATGAGCCAGTGACCTCTCAAGGAAATCACAGTGATAAAAGAGAAAAATTCTGACAACAGACCTTACCCCCACAACCCCTGTGAATACAAGACTCCATCCATGCTTACCCGCATGGTTATTTTGGTCTGCAAGTGCCTGCAGCAGTGGTGTGGAGAAGGGAGATTTCCATGTACTAGGCTGAGACCTATTGCTCTGCAGACGTCCCAGTCATGAGCAGTTAAATGGTCCCAAAGGCGTTTTGTCCTCATGTAATCCTTTCCTGCAGTCAGGGTTTCTTTAGTGGTTTCTTGTGTGCTTTGCTCCATAGGCTTGTGTGAATCAGGTGATGGGAGCTTCTGTGGGATGCTGTCTTGCAGTCTTGTAGATTAATGTTTCCTTTACTTAATTTACTTTACATTTATACCATTTATACTCACTCAGACAACCCTGAACAGTCTTTCTTGCTCCCTGGTGCTTCTGCACCCCTGAAGTTCTCATATGTAATTCCCATGATGCTCTTCACAGTTGTTATTTGGCCAACCTACACATGCTGTAATCCCTTCCAGCTTTTTGTGTTCCTCTTTTTTTATTTCCCTCCAAGTTGTTGACATCTAGCTAGCACCGTGTTGTCCAGAGCTAAACATGTCTTCGAACTGCGGTCTCACCACTATATTAAAAAATGGGACTATTGCCTATATCTCTGAGAAGAGGTCTCTGCCTTTACAACCCCAAATTAAATTAACTGCATGATTTTTGCTGCCATATCACATTGCAAAAACATATTAAATCTGCTGTCTACTGTCTCCCCGAGGTCTTCTGGTATTTCTGCTTTCAGTGCTTGAGCACAGATGATTCCTCTCTTCACCTCAGTTTCTGTCTTTCAGTAGCTCATATGTTGTACCTACTGCCTTTGTAGACACGTGGGATCATTCAGGGTTCCTCTTTGAGGAACAGCAGTGTGATTCCTTACACATAAGTAAATTCCCTCTATTTTTTTAGCATGAAATAGTCTGTCTCCACCATTTCCCTTCCAAGCTGTCCTATGATAATCTGCCTCAGTGCAATTAAAGGGCGTGTTACTCTTTTTGGTTTCCAGATTTTCCTATTTATAACTGTATAGAGCGCTGGCCTGTATGTTAATAATCTGCCACAATCTGTTTGAACGTCGGATAGTGAGGATCACAGGTTGAAACTCTTTTTATGGAGAAAGGAAAAGGCTGTTCTTTTCTTAGGAAGTTTTTGTCCCTAATGTTAAGAATATGGACTAGCTTTTCTTTGGTGAGGAATGACATAGTAAAATGTTGCTTTGTGCAGGACACTATTTCTATGGGTGGCTCAACACTCTGGAATTAGCTTCCCTGGGAAATAAGGTCTGTCTATCACAGAAATTGCAATTATCCTCATTTTCTGTGGTATAAACACAGAGCGACATGAATAGAGGAAAGGGGATAAAACCATCACAAAACCAAAACTTTGGTCCATGCATCATTTTCTTCCTGAGGAGAAAAGAAAAATAAAAAGAAAACCAAACCCTTCATATGACAGATGGTAGTCAGATCAGCTAATGCAATCCTAGAAGGTACTTGGATATTATGTTTATGAAACCAGTGTAAGAACTGATACAGAAGGGAATACATTTTATCATATTCTACTTCATAGATAAGAGAATATGGAAGAATTGGTTAAGGCAAGACATTAAAAGCTATGATGGTCTAAAGATCCTAGGGAAGCAAGGTTTGTGGTGAAAGGTAATATCTTGTATTAGATCAACTGATGGTGCTAGAAAAAGCAAACAAGCTTTTGGGCTCAGGCTCTTTTTATCAGATCTGACAGAAAGCAGCAATATTCAAGCGAACTACAGGTTAGATGCAATTGCTTGTAGTTTAATCTAATTATATTAATCACTTGAGACCACTTGAGAAAAAAAGAAAGGAGCACCTATGAAGTGGAAAGGGGTGTGAACAGCAGTGAGTGACAGGCTGCTGGTTCTCTGATGGACCACTAGCGAAAAAAGGGCTGTTTGTGCTGGTAACAAAGGACAGGTCAGCGGGGAGGCTGTAACAGGCTAGGCAGGCAACATCTCCCTTAAATCCATAGCTTTAGTATCGAGGGATTGTAAGTTTTAATGCCAAGCTTTAGCTTTTGGGAAGGTTTTGGTCTCCTTTGGGGTAAGGATTGAGGTGTTCAAGTTTTTGCTGTCTGACAAATACTCCCGTAATGTCCTTTACTGGCTGACTGTATGTGCTCATTCTAAGACAGCAATTATTTAGTTTCATTCACATGTTTTCTGTGGAGGTATCTCATGTGCTGGATGAAGTGATGAACTGTTTGGGATGACTGCATGCAGGAACAAAGAATTTCGGCAGAGTTGCTTTGGGAGGAAGGGCATTGATTATGCTGTCTGTGGAGTGGTACTGATGTGTTTCATATTTGATGCTCTGGTGGTATCTGGTTCTATTTCTTACATTTGCATCTGTGGATTTGCTTCCTGTAGTGAGTTGCAAAAGGGGAGAGCCTGAATGTTAGGAGGAGAGACATGGGGGGAAAAAAACCCCCAGAGTCAGTGGTTAAAGAGACTATTTTATGTGTGGATTTTACTGTGGAGTATTATTACTAGCAGGAGTACATGGTTGCAGGAGAGAATGCTACAGCAGAGACTGTAAAATAAAAAGCAGAAAAACAGATTGGCAGAAGGCTAATGTCGTCAGAGATTTTGCCAGTCCCTGCTAATTTTGGGAGCATTAGACGAACATCGAATAAACCTTGATTCCTTGAAAAGTTGTTTTCCAAAATTGCTATTGTTGCTGTCATACCTTTGTCGTAGTCAATTTGTATCTATTTTATGGAAGAGTGACTTTCCTGGATAAAGCAGATCACCAGTGTTCCCCTCAGAGCAGGTGTAACGATATCTGCAGGGCTGGCTGAATCTCACAGCTTTTTGTTGCGCTGTGAATGGCTGCTGGTCTTACTGCATCTGCTTTATAGAGAAAGTTTGATGGTCTGTGAGTTCTTGTGTATGTGTTCGCTTGTGGGGTGCCATTTTTTAATGTCACTTCTTGTGTCCAGGAAGCTGATGCAAGTGGAGGAGCAATCTTGGGACTGCTCATTGAATTCGTGGTTGTATTTGATGAGGGAATCAACGGTTTTCTGAGCTGTCTGCATTTTTGATAGAAATGTCACCTGTGTATCCTATACAAGGCCTGGCTTGGTGGTGTTGTTTTTCAGTCTTGGATTGTGAAGAAAAATGGCATATTGGGGTATTAAAGACCTGCAGAAAGGTAATCTCTCTCTGTCCCCTACTTAAGAGTTTGGCAAAGAAAAGGAGATGACTAAATGCTGTCTGAAGAAGAAAGCTGGATGCTTGCTGCATGATGTAGCAGACACAAAAATTTCAAATGGTTCAAAACAAAAATACTGAATGTATTAAAAAATCCTTTGGGAGCTGTTAAATATGAAGACCCCAGCTATTGGGAAGTGCCTGACCACAGGATCATGGTCATGGGGGCAGTCTTCTGGGGCAGCATCATGTTCTGTTTCTTGTAGCAGACTACTAGCATGTGTCTGTTCAGCACTCTCAAAGGCAGGATGCTGATCTGATCCAGTACTGCTGTTTCTCAGATCTCTTCTCGAGAAAACGAAGGGTTTTCCTCTATTACACTGCGAGTCCCAACTACATAGCACATCATTACGTTTTTATTTACTTTCCCGACTGCTGCAGCAGGCCCGGGCCTGTGCATCAGGGTCCCAAGCGCACCAGCAGCAGCCTCAGGAGGGGAACAAACCCCCTGCTCGGGGCTCCGTGTCCCCACTCCCTCAGCGAGGGTCTGGCGGGGGCAGGACGGCCCGCAACCCAGGGCCCGCCCGGCCCCGCCGCCTCCCGCTCCCCCCCGCCACCTCCGCGAACAACCATTGATTATTTGTTATTTCAACTTCTTTTTTCCCTCCTTTTTTTTTAAAAACCCTCATATTAAAACTTTGCGGTGATAAAGATTGCGGCGATGCCTGCAATTTTAAAATTTAATTAATTTTTCTTTTTTTTTTTAAGATTAAAAGGTNTGCGGCGTTTGCTGAGAGTGTTATTTGTTTTCCCCCCCGCCCCCCCCCCCCCCCCCTCAGGTTCCTCCTCCGCCTTCCCGCGTGTGAAGGGCGGGCGGGGGCTCGGGCAGCCGGGCAGTCCCCGCGCGTGAGGGTCTGTCCGTCACGTTAATCTCCAATTCCTTCCTGTTATTTCATTTTTTTACGGCGATTAAACAGTTAAAACCGTGTGCGTT
>VZRN01000754.1:155228-197953 GCA_013397935.1 Dasyornis broadbenti | reverse complement strand
TTTTTTTTTTTTTTACTGCATGCTCCTGGCTAGTGTTACTTGAACATCAATTGAAGCAGCACCGAGCGTGCTTGGGAACTGGAGACATTAAGCAGAAAGAGAGAGTGAATCTGATTAGCTCTGCTTTTCGTGCATTAAGCAGAAAGATGGGCTGAAATGTGATTGCAAACAGATAATAGCAGCAGGCTCCTGAGGCACCACCACAACCCAGCATATGGGGTGATGGATCTAACCACGCCATGGAACTGTTTCTTGTAATAGAAGCTGCTTGTTTTTATGTTGCGGTTGCTGTTGTACTTTCTAATTATCCTATTCATCGCTGTCTGCCATTTTGAGCCTGGCCACGTGGGATGGCTCAGCCCCCTGGAATGTGTGCCCTGTGGAGCACTTCTGCCCTGAATAGTAACAGTAGCTCTGGTAGCCAAAGGGTGCGAGGGAAGAGGTGCCAAGGCTCAGGAGTCCTAGCTATTTTCCCTCTTATTTCCAAGAATAAGGGAAGTAACAGCTGCTGCTTTTGCCATGATGGGAAAGATGAGTGCTGGTGTTGGGTATAAATCTCCAAACTTCCCTCTGAACATCCAGGTGTTGGGGCTTGTTAGGAAAAGGTTTCTAGTGACCTGTAAAAAGGGGCATCTATCAGTTCTACTTATCATTAGTAAACAGAAGCTGGCCTTGCTACAGCAGTCACTTTTTTGACACAGTAGAAGAGATCCTGGAGCCACTTCCAGTCTGTGGCCTCTCCTCTGCAAATGCAGCACAGACAGCAGGCTGGTAGAGACTGGTGCAAGCTGGAATTGGAGCTGCCAATAGAGCATCCAACACCCCTGCCTGCTGCTGGGGGAGTTTCTGTGTTGTGGTGATCCTTTCCCCAAAACTGCCTGCTTTCCTTTCTTTCCACCCAAGGCTTTCATTGATGGAAAGTCTAAAGAATCATTTCCAAAGCTGGTACGGACTGGGGGAATGCAGATAGAATGGGAAGAGCAGACCACTCCTTAAAATGTCTCAACAAAGCACAGTAGCAAGAAGCTCACATGTGTATGTGTATATATATGTATTTTAAGGCTGGAGGGGGTGGGTCAGCCTGGTGTTTCTGTGACCTTTTCACAACTGTGGCTTGTCTTTCCTGCCTGCAGCCTCTCCTTGCCTGTCAGGGGACTTCCGCTTCCTTCCTGCTGACCTGCAGGGCTGCAGGCAGCCTCCCTACCCTTGTGGCAGCTCCCAGCTCTGGCTCTGAGCCCAAGCTAATAATCCTGACATATTTTACTGGCTTGTGCTCTGCTCCGTGCCTTGCTGTAGGGGAGACAGTGTGTGAGGCTGTGGTTTGCATGACTTTAAGCATTGCACTGGCCCTGGGGAAACCCAAACCTCATAATAAGCACCGGCTGAGCCTCTGGCAGAGCCTGGCTTTGCTCAGCAAGGCCCCTTGCTTCCCTATCTGCAGGTGACCAGCCAGCACAGATGTCATCCAAACACACCCTCCAATTGTCTGTGACTCTCCGGATGATTGCCAGCGGTATGAGGCTCAGTGGAAGTAGGAGGTGTTGATAGCCAGGAAAGGAAAAATTCATCAGGTACCAGAGAAGGGTAATGAAGATCTCCTCTCACCACTCTCCCCACGCATCAAAGCACTCTTAAAAAAAATAGAGCGTTCATCTTTGACCCCCATTAATGACTGGCTTGGTCTGTGTAAGAGTTTTATGAGTCTGTTGATGCTCCCACAGAGTTTAATTATTTAGAGCGTGAGGTGGAGGTTTGTGCTTTCACTGCTGATGGTGCAGGGTTCAGGCCCTCCTGGCAGGCGGGGGGTTGGTTACAAAGGCAGGCTGGCTGGGAATGCAGCCGCTTGCTCTGAGCAGCCAAAGGGAGGCACGAGCTGCAGCTGTGTGGTCCTTGTCAAGGCTGGGCAAAGCAGCATATCCTTCTCATTGTGTGAGTTCCCTGTGACTGCGTCGTGTGGAATTCAGGGTCTGTGTCCTTGTCTTAGGGCACTTAATGGTCTGGACCTGAGATACCTTAAGTGACTACCTGAAGCTGTTGGGTGGGCATACTTGTGGCAGATCCTGCTTGTTGCTGAGCCCCCCAGTCAGTGCTAGAGGCTTTAGGGGCTGCTGTAAGATTTTGGCAGCAATATCTGATTTATCAGCCTCAGGCTACAGGCCTTTCCCATTCCCTGCAGTAGGAAGCCTTTGCCTGCCTCTGTTCTGTGACCAACCCCCTCCTGTTCACCCCAGATTCTGCTCTACACTCTAGCAACCACTTTTCCTACTGTAAAATCCCATCTTCAACCTGCTGCTTCCTTCCCTTTGCAGTACATCAGCTTGTTCTTGCCTTTCGTACTTTTCCTCACCCAGCACTTCACTGCTGGTAATCCTCGTGAGACTTGGGAACACAGAACGGATATAAGGAACAATTGAGGAACAAAACGGTGTCTGAAGACCTTTGTGCAGCTCATGTTCCCAAACAGGCAGCTGGTCAGCTAGACTGGGAGTATTCTCCTGATGTCCTGCTGACCATTCAGCCGGGTTTCCCATTCTAGTGGGAAGGTACTGGACTCCAGATCGATTGAATGGGATGTGGGCTGGTCTGATGTGTCAGCTGAGCAGCTGGAAGGGTCAGATGCTCACCTTCTGGCTGCTTCTGGAATGGGTAAATTCCTTTGGAATTGTGCCACCTCTTACATTTGTGGGTCCGTAGGGCTTGCAGTGCTCATCAGCGCTGAGATGGAACAGCAGTGACTGTTTGTTGCAAGACTATAAGTGGAGGCTTATTTTGGAGCAAAAGTGGTTCCTGTTGGTGGATCTGGGTGTGGCTGATAGCCAAATAAATGTACGGGCAAACTGGGAAGCCTTAGTTGGTGTGGAAGGTTCACACGGTATTTCTCCTACCATGCATATCGATACTGAAAATGCCCGTCCTGGCAGACACCAAGCCAGCGGCTCACCTGGTGCTGCTGCTGGAGGCTGAGCTCACTGTGTGTGCTGGGGCTCTGCTGCTGTTGCTTGCTCCCCGAGCCCAGGGACACTTGAACCTTCTTCTCACATCTGTTCTCTCGCTGTCTCCTCCTACGTGCTTCGTCTCCTGTTTTCTGCTGTAGCCAGGGCCTGTGCAGGCTCTTGGTTGCATGCCAGCGGGCTCTTCATGCTATCCCTATTTACCCTGGTTTATCTCTTCCCACTCCTTTCCCTGTTCCTATTTCATTTCCTTTGGTATGGGAATAATGTTCCAGGTTGTGTTGAGAGACTGGGTTGAGCTGAGATGACAGAAGGAGGGTGGAAGGGAGAAAGGGGCTTATGCTTCTAGTTGTGGGTTTTTGTCATTAATTCAGCCTTCAATCTGTTAATTGTTGTGAATCTGGCTAAATCAGCTGGATCTGCTAGACAAACATGAGGTACTCTGTGTCCTGTATCCATATTCTACTCTGTTTTTCTGTTTTTCTTTTTTTTCCCTCTGAAAATTAATAGGATTCTACCCATTGATGATTAAAACAACGCCTGGAGTTTTGGAATGGATCAGATGCGTCAATCAAATGTTACCACATTGCGCCCTAAGAGAGGAATGCCATCCAGCTGGGGGTAGGGTCTGTTTTTTCTTTGCCCCCATCAGTGTCTAGAGTTACTGGAAACCTTTTTGGGCTTTTAAATGTGAGAACTTTTAATAGAAAGTACTAGTTTTAAAAATTAATCATTTTATTCCTTGAAAAATTGACTGCTTTCCTTATTTTTGTTGGTATGGAGCAAAGTTGTGCCTTTTTATATTCAAAATGTTATTAATAATCTTGAGGCTTTGCAGGCTTTGGTAAAGAAAACATTTCAGTAACTACATCAGATATTTTGGGAGGGAAATTCTGTGTTTTAAATGAAAAGTAAATCTATTCTGATAACTAAGAAAGATGAAAATATTTTAACTTTTTTTCAGAAATGTCAAAGCTCAGGTCATTCGTTCTAGTTCTTGAAGTTAATGTGAAACAGACTAATACCCCTGCGTAAACTGTTCCCCTTGCAACAGGGGAAAGGAGGCAAATACATCAGTAGGAAGCTGTGTCTCTGTGTACTGCTTATGGTCACGTGGCTATTGGGGCAGCAGGTACTGCATGAGACCTGGAATGAAGTAAAAGGTGGATGGGAATGTGAATCTGGAGCCTTGCACAGGTGTAAAGCACAGGTTGCAATCCAAGAAGGAAACTGAAGTGGCTTTTTGGCTCCCTTCCAGTTGGTAGAGCACGGCTCCCCATCATCCTCTCTGCTGGTATGCCACTTGGCTGTTCCAGTAGAGAGGCTGCAGAGACAGAACACTCACCTGGCTCTCAGAAGTGCGAGATGGACTTTCCAGGTCAGGCATGAGAAGATCTGTGTGTTGGGATTTGTGTCCAGAAGTAATGCTGTTCAGTGTTGCTCACTTGAAATCTGAAGCTTCTTATGCTTCACATCAATTTCCTGTTCTTGTTAAAATTGCTTTTGCTTTAAAAATGAAGGGTCTTAAAGCTGAGGAGTTTGACAGAGTGTGCTGCAGAATGATTCTTTTCTCCTCTCTAAGTTTCCTGAATGAACGATTTTGAAGTAAAGTAGTATTTCCCTGCAGAGCCTGTCTCCGTTAAGTCTCTAGGCTGTTACAGCAACAGTGAGACTACTAGTGCAATATTAATAATTTATTTGTGTTCCTCATTTTGGACCTTTGTCGATTATTTCAGCTTGGCAGGCTGGAAGAGATGAGAAAAATATGTGTAAATTTTGCTGCTGTTCCCTCTGCATGTGTTCTCAGGGTAGGCAGAGGATTTGGGTCTGCAGAGGATGTCTATCTGGAACCTTTTAGCAGTGCTGAATTCACAGAAGTAATACCAGAAAATAGCATAATGGTGTTTTGTTTCAGGCGTCTCTGCATAGGGTTGTACTGCTTTCATTGGGCAAGTGTCATTCAGATGTTTGTGAGCTTTCCTTGGTTGCAGGAGGTGAGGGGGAGGTGAATTTTTTATGGGTTCCTCCAGTGGGGATGAGCCCAGCCAGGGTTTTGCTGCATGTCCATAATCAACCCCAGATGTATTGTGCTGCTGGAGCTGCACATGGCTTTCTTCAGAACTGGTCTTCATGTCCTTGATTCTCTCCCTTACTCTCTTCGAAAGCGAGGGGACAGTCAGCTAGTAGGTGTGTTTCCTCAGTAAGTCTTGCTTGAAGGGAGAAGCAGAAGACTGAGCCAAATGAAAATGGGTCTTCAGAAGTAAGGCTGATGAGAGGATGTCAGCAGAGAACGCAGTTGGTTTAAATGCAAAGTGTTGCTGAATTCTGTCGTGGAGTTTACTGTTGCAGGTTTGTGCTTGGTGTTAGCAATTACCAGAACACATTCCAGCTTGGCTGGAGACTAGATACTTCAAATCTTGTTGGAAGCACGGCACTGTATTTCAGACAGCTTTGGAGGACCAGTGGTGTAGCATGCATGAAGTAGTTGATGTGTTTCAGCAAGGCAGTGTTCTTGCAGGCAGGTGCTGAACACTTCGAGTCTGATTGGTCCACTGAAGTGGTATTTAGCAAGCAAATAAGTAGTTTGTGGGAAGTTGGAGAGTTCGCTCCCATTTGTTACTTGTGGTCCAAAGTGGTTGATTGACCTCAGGCAGTGGGAGACCCACAGGTTCTGCACTGCTGGGTCATGGATAGATGGATGGATGGGACTGTTGAGGAGAAAAGAATGTTCTGCAAGGAATCTGTATCTTAAGCTTGAAATAGATTTTTAGAATTGTTGGGGGAAAACTGATGTTTCTTTGAAATGGGATTGCATTGTTTCAAATTCAGTTTCTGAGTGTCTTGGCTTGTAAAAAATTTGGCTCAAAAGTGACTCCGTGTGTGCAGAAGGATCTGCGGAAAGATGAATGGATAAGAAGAAACCTGGTCTAGTTATTTTATGTTGCACTCACTAAAACAACTTTTAATTTGAGGGTGAATTTTTCACTACAGTTTGTACCTTTGCATTTCAAACATTCTCTTTTCCCCTGTTCTCTGTTCTGTTAAATCTTCATGAGAACTTGTATGTCTAGTTTGAAGAGAA
This sequence comes from Dasyornis broadbenti, assembly GCA_013397935.1. NCBI lineage: Eukaryota > Metazoa > Chordata > Aves > Passeriformes > Dasyornithidae > Dasyornis > Dasyornis broadbenti. Next base: position 191,920 of record VZRN01000754.1, on the reverse strand, counting down.
CAGAATGTAACTGACTTAAGATTTCTTGAACTTAAATTTTAATACTTAAATTGCATAACTAAATTGTTGGACTGCTGCTGGATGGTTATAGTTCAGAAAGAAATTATGATGCCTTGTTGGAATTCAAATGCCGCAGTTGCAGCAATGAGTGTTTTTTTTTTTTTTTCTTTTCCTTTTTCTCTCTTTTGGACTGTTAAGCCAGGAGCCTTACTCCTGACTCTGCGCTTGTGTGCTTCATCTACTGTACATATGCATTTGTAACAAACGACTGCAAAGCAGCACTGGTTTCTTCCACAAAACGGAGGGAACTGGGAAGCTGAGTTGGAAGATTCTCTTTCCTCTATTTCCCTTTTTTTTTTTTGGCCCCCTCTCCCTCCTTTTTACAAGAAGTTACTTTAAATAGGGAGCTGTTCAGCAGGTTGCAACTAGAATTCTATAATAAGATCTCTGTTCGCTCTCCCTACTTTTTCACATGCAAAGTTGTGGCTGTAATTATATGACAGCTGCCCTCTTGGCTGACATGCAGCAGATTGAACTGGGGATCTCCAGAGCTAAAAGTGTGAGCTGCTACTCTGTGAGCTAAAGTAGCTGGAGGCTGTAATGATCTATATCCTTCATGACTGAGTGTAGAAGGGAGCTGCAAAAAGCACTTGCTGAGTTATGGTGCATACCGGGTACTTACTGTGTACGTGGTTACTTCCCAGGTGTACTGGAAGCTTTTTTTGAGTGGTTTGTGATAATTGTACAAACTGTTGTCAACTCATGGGTGCTTTAAAATGACGATCTGTTTTGAAGTCGTTCTACCTTAAATAACTTTACTAGCCTGTTAGTCTAGCACAGACATTTATTGCTGTATGTGTAAGTTGTGCTGAGCTCAAGGTGGCCTGATGTTACTGAAGTCCTTCAACTCTAATGCAGTGTAAGTAATTGTTAACAGTATTGAATGCAGTATGAAAAATTCTACACCACCAGTGGTGTTCAGACAAGTTTACCTTTATGCTTTGCCATTACAATGAGTTTTTCACAGACAGCACCATGGGAGCTTTGTAAAAGCAAAGGAAGGAGAAACTGGTATTGTTGCAATCTCTCCTGTTTCCTCAGGACCAGGAAAATCTGAGCAGTGCCAAAGTTTGTTAGGCTGAGGAAAAGTGAAGGGAAGCAGAACCATATGGAGCTTCATGAGTAGTGTCAGCCGTGGGTAGCTTCTGCAACCGGTGTTGTGGGAGAGGAGAAGTGTCTTACAAGTTGAGACATCAATTTTGAACTTTGCGAGACATTAATTTTTGAACCCTTAATACCTCTTTTTCCCCACATCCCCAAACAAACAAAAAAACCCCCCCCAAACTAAAACCAAAAAACCATAACAACAAAAAACCCAAACCAAAAGGGAGATAAGTGTCTGCTAGCTTTAAAGGTGGCAAAGTAAGCATTCCTGTCGATCTGCACAGTTCAAAAGCAAGCTGGCCTTTTCCCATTCAAAAGATATAGAAAAGTAAATATGTAAGGGATGTAATATTAAAACAGACCTCAAACACTTAAGTTAGTGCCAGTCCAGTGTGTCAGAGACATACTTGATACCATGTATATTATCTACAGGGACGATCTCTGCTGTAAATTAAGATAATCTCCATATATGTTAGGTCACGTCCTATTACACAAGTCTGGCCATACTCATTCATGGCTTAGTAAAAATCCTCCACCCTAGTTGCATCCTCCACTGCCTTTCTCTGTATGATTTCATGCACACAGTGTTAGTATAAAGATGCCTGCAGTGTTAATATAAAGATGCCTGTTGCATGGCCTGAGAAATTCTTGTTTCCTCACCTCTCATTCCTGTCCTGTGCCGCCATCATCCCGTTGGTTTTGTGGGTGCAGCCTTTGGCAGGACCATGCTGTAACATACATCAGTAATCTAGTGTGGGTCAGAAGCCCTATCCCTGCAGATAAGTGAAATGACCCAGGCTACAGTGATCTGGTGTACTGCAAGCAGCAGTGTTGGCAGAACTGGGGAAGCGATGTTTTCTGGAGGGGCAGAGGAGATTTGTTACATGTGTTACTCCTGAGACATCCTATGAGACTGCCCCTATCAGGCAATCTCAGCAGTCTTAGGGCTTGATTCCCTACTGCCTGTCCCATCACCCCTTACAGAGAAGTGGGATGAGGCTTCTTCCATTTCCTGTGGGAGCCTGTTCCACAGCCTAACAGACTTTTCTGTCAGGAAACATTTCTTGGTTATACTTTAATCATGGGTGTCAGACTGCTGGTCCCTGGGATGACCTTAGCCTGTATCAATACCAGTGCCTTCCCTGCACGTGCTGCCTAGAGCCTGCTCCTCCTCCTCCTCTGGCATTTCTTGTAGGCCTATTTCAGCTGTAGGCAGCTGTACCTTGGCTCAGACTCCACTGTCCTTAGTGCTGCTGTTGGAGGCTACTGCAGAAGTTGAGATCTGGGAACCCGCATCAAGGGCCTGACTTGCGATCTGAGACGGACTCATCACATGAGTAGGTTTTCAAGAATCCAGGCTGCTGGCAAGGAAGGAAATACACACTGAAGCAGCATTCGTGTGCATCTCTACCTTGGATAGAGCCAAGTCCCAGGAATCTGTTACAGCACAGCGATCCCATGACCTAATTGTGTTGCTGTCAAACCTGGGAGTGTGGGTAAGACTCCAGTATATTCCTGCAATCAGTTTAAAGCAGGGCTTTCGATTCCTTTTACGTGACAAAGTTTGTGCTGTCTATGTTGAAGCATCAAGGAAGAGCAACTCAGCCAAGCTGTTCGTCTGTGAGGCTGTGGAAATACCAACCACAAGGCTCAGCAGCGAAGACTCTGCGTGCAGTGTATCCAATTTGGCAGGTGTGGGTGAAGAGTCTGTGTTGCTGTCTCCTCAGGGAGCGACTCTTGCAAGGCTGCTGGCAGTTAGGCCAGGTTGTGGTGGCTGGCTGTGAGAGGATGGACAGCTTTCCTGGGGAGAACAGCACACACCAACTGTGCCATAGCCCTGGTATGCACTATAGGATGGTGGCACTAGAAGGCTTCTCTCCCCAGCACATGGCTGTTGTTTTCCACATGTAGACTTCATATAAGCATTTGCTATTTTTCAGGTCTCTTCTCTTCATTGCCAGTTGCTGAACCTCCTCGCTTTCTTGTGTTCACTTTCCAAGGTGGGATGAGTAGAGCACATTTCAGAGCTGCAGAGGCAAATAAATCTTTGACTTGCATTGTATCGTTATGAACTGTTTTCTAATCTGTTTCTAGCACAGTACTCTCCTATATGCTTCTATAATTTTGGTAGACCTCATTATGTGATGTCTTTTTAAAGAATGGATGTAAGTACTCCAGAAGCAGAGGGTGCATGAACTGTTTGGATAATGACCCATTGAACTGTTCACAACTGGAATGGTTGTGACACCAGAGATCTGAAAAAGCTTTCTTACTGTTTCTCCTGAACCCCTCCTCTGCGCTCAGCGTGGACCCTCTCTATCCTCATCCTGCCTCTGTCCTCCAGTTCATGTCCTGTCTCCCTTCTGCCCCCCGCTGCTCTGCCAGTGGGTTATTTCTCTGGTGTTCCCACACAGTTCCTACTCCTCACCAGCTGTGGGTTCCTGTCCTCCTTGATCCTCGGAGGTCTTTGTCCACCTTTCATTGGTGCTTTGCCATTTCTGGTTCTTCTGCAAGCTCTGCCTTTCCTGACTGTACTGCCCACTTCACAGGGGAGAGCTTTTTGCTTTTCTTCATTCCCATGGGAGAAATAAAACTTCTGTCTCATCTAGAAGTGCATAAAACATGCCCACACTGTCACCAGATTTTTGGTTTGTTTGTGTCCTCTTTTGACCTGGCTCATCTCGTCCCTGTTAATCATGTATGAAGTATCCCTCTTTCCATTGTTTTCATGGGGTTTGCATGCAGTGTCTTGCTCCCCTGGGTCTAAGTGTCATGCCTGTTGAGTCCAAGGGTGTCATTTTATGAGGGTTGTTTTCAGCAGTCCCTGCTGCTGCTCCTGAGCTGCTTGTTCAGCTGTGCCAGTGCAGCTGAATGTGCTGCTGCACGTTGAACTGGATCAGGGAATTGATCTGGATTAACGTAGCCAAGGTGGAGAGGAAAGCTGCTTAACCCAGCGATTTGCTCAAAGAAATACTTGAAAAACTACAGTTTAAGAGCACTTTGACTTGATAGCCCTTTGACTAACAGCCCCCTGGTATAGAAATCCCTTGTTTAAATGTAGAGTTGCTGCCTCCGCCCTTCAGACCCTCCTCCCGAGCTATTACACACCAGCGGCCACCTGCTTCAGGCTTAGAGCAGCTGCTGCAGGTTAAGATGTGCTGTGCAGCTGCTCCGGGACGCATGGGACACGATGCTGTTTGCAAGGGATGAGGACCCCCTGGAGTAAAAATGGACATGTGTCAAAGTGTGCGAAGTCATCCTTTTGTTCAACATCGCAGACTGAGACAAAGCTTTGTGCTTTTTTTATCATCATTGCTAGTCTGGTTTTACCCTGAGCCTTATTAATGCTCCAGGACGTTGTGTCACTAAGTGTGGGAAATAAAGCATACCTCTGGATGCTGGCTTGAAACGCTGAAAATGCTTCCCTCTGCCCTGCTCCGTGGGACACATTTGACCTGCCCCATCCCTCCCAAGCTGCTAGCATGGAGCCCTGTCTAGTGGCTCGGCTCCTGCTCTTCCCCTTGGCTTTCTCTCACCCTTCCCTGCCTGATCCGTTCATGTGCTCTGAACTTCATGCTGTCCAGGGTTTAATTTTTGTTTAAGATCTTTGTTCCTTTAATGACAGCGGGAACCGAAGGCTGTTCTCTGTGGGGGCTGTGGTGTGCGGCTGTGCTTGAGGTAATGAGACTTGATGAAAACCTCTTGTTACTGTGGCAAGATTTCTTCCTTCTCTGTCTTTAAGAAGAAGGGGTGTCGGGGGGGGGGAGGAAAAGAAAAAGTGACAGACCCTGCTGGGTATGTTAATATATTTTTAATGGCTTCCATGTGGCTAGCTGAGGACGTATTTGTCCAGCCTGCGAGAAAAGGGTAGCAGCACATTATTCGGGTGCACCTTTGAGCTTAGCTGAGAGTTGAAGTGGGAGAGAGGGAGGGCTGAGTGAAAATTTCACAGAAATCCTGATGATAAAAATGAAATCTGCTAGAGATGGAGGGGTTTGGCAGGGAGAGAAAGATTGGATCCCAGATACCTCCTCCCCTCCCCCTCCCCAAATCTTCCTTTTTTTTTTCTGGAATATTCCACTGTCTGCAATCATCAAGAGAGCTACTGTCTCAGACTATGGAATTTCTACCAGTGGTGAGGGGAGAGATTTTTCTGAAATAATTGCTGTATTTCTGGTGAGAAACAAAAGGGTTTACGCTATGGTGGCAAGCTGGGGAAGGGAGGGGGCTGGCAGGGCTGCAGGGCGGGTGCTGGGCATTTTCCCCTTCCAGCCTTAATATGCTAGTTAAGCTGCAGGCAGGATGAGGCTGGTTGTCCAAGCTGGCTGCCCGGGGCCATGAGGGTTTTTCTGCTTTCCTGTTTCAAAGGCACGCAGAACACTGCCGGGATTGAGGGGCAGCCAGGCTGGGGCAGCTGTGAGTTCTGAGGGTCAGGAGCCAGCTGCCTGGGGCAGTGGGTCAGAGCAGAGATGTGCTTGATGGAGCTGTGAGGAGAGCGAGAGCTGCCGGTGAAACATTAATGCTGCATAGCCCTGCTGGGAGGGGGAGAGAGCAAACAGCGAGGAGCCCTGGTGATGGTGTGTGCTGCTCAGATGGAACCGCCAGGAGAGAATGGTGCTTGTGACACGTTGGCAGATAGGCTGGAAGGGTTTCGGTATGGTCAGGTACAATGGATTGAGTCCACACCCAGCCGACTCCTGATGCAGGAGGGTTGGGGAGCAGTGACAACTCTCTTCTGTCCTTGTGTTCTCATTCTTACAAAATCCCAGTCAAGGGTGATGTAACCCTAGGGCAGGAAGGACTGAAAACCAGGTAGACACCAAACTAGGGTTTTCCCTGCTGCCGGCAACTTGTTGTTCCTCGAGAAACAGCTACTGTGCCAGCTCTGTATTTGCCCTGTATTCAGTGACAAGCTCATCTCTCAGTGTCCACTTACAGGAGATCTGTCCACCCAGTGTTGAGCCCACATGGCTTGCGGGGCCTCCTCCAAGTGAGGAAGCCAACGCACGCAAGGCATCTCTTGTCAAAGCCATAAAGGCATGCTAGCATCTCTCGAGGCAGGTGCATGGCTGGGGTCACTGCTCGGAGAGTGTCAGGAAGTTGTTTTCTTGAGTCACTGCCCAGTCCTGGAGGAGCGTGTGTGAGTTGGCAACAGCCCTCGCCTGGCTTCTCATTTCTGAGTGACTGTGGTGCTGGAAAAGGGCCCGCAGCAGATAGGCCTCTTCTTGGTGGCAACTTCTCTGGGTGTTCCCGAGGCAGCATCCCTACAGGGTCAAAGCTGTATTTCTGTATTTTTGGGGGGAAAATGAAAAATTTGATGTCTATTTAATTTTGGAGCCAAGAAATAGTGCTAGACTGGCAACTCTTGGGATATCCTTTGTAGCCTGCCCCTGCCAATGTACCAGATTGCTGACTCCCAGCCAGACTGTCCCCTCTGATTTTTAAGTCTCACAAAAACAGTTTGTGGGAGATTTCTCTGAGGATTCTATAAGTTTCTTTGTGTTGCAGAAGACTGGAAACACATATGGTGAGTTACTGATATCTATCTGAAAAGGACAACAACTTGTTAGCCTGCACTGACCTGATCGCTTGGCTGCTCTGACCATATTTAGATTGAAATTAACTTTCAGCTGATTTAGTAAAAACAAGTTTAGTAGTGAAGCAGGCAAATCAGGGATACATTTACATTCTGTATAAATCTGTCCATACAGACATTTATTGTCATTTTACCCATCTGCTTAAAGTGCTTCAGCTTGCCTCTCGTGTATGCCCCTCTGCAGGCAAGCCCTAGTTTTCAATGAGTGTCCACTGCTTTCTTAACCCACTTTTCCAGCTGGGCTGAAGTTGCTGACACCATCATGACTTATCCAGGAGCATGAGTGAAAGTAAACTGGCACAAAATATAAACCAGGGACCCACCAGGCTCCTGGCCCTTTAAATTCTGGGTTGTTGGAAGTCCTGCTTTGCTTGAGTAGCCAACAATAACAGTCAGCTAATACACTCATATATTATTATTTTCACTCAAGCCTCTTCCACTGATAGTATGCTTATAAAAAAAAATGGAAGGTTTTTTATTTCTCTCCTTGAGCATGCTTTCTAGTGTTAAATCTAGGTTAGTTTTACAGATGACCCAAAGGGAATGTTTGTTTGAAACTGGACTTGTACCAGTTTATCTCCCCCATTTACCCCATCATAATGGATTTAAAAAGTGGTAGTGTCATCAACTCTGATGTATCTAATGCTGCAATAAAGAGTAATGTGTGCTCTGTGTTTTAATTTTTTGGAGGTTGTAGAGATCTGCCGGTGAGGTATAATGGATATTCCTGTGAACTCTAATACTCTAATTGTAGGTGAGAGAATTTTTATTCCTCTACCTGTCTGCAGCTTAAAACAACTCAATAAATACAAGTCTTGGTATAGACAGTAGCAAAATCAAGTGAAGACCATCCAAAATTTGTTGTGGGCTGAGTAAAATCCCATTCCCTTTTAACAACACAGCTTTCTGTTTCTCGCCGTTCAGGAGTTATCTTTTTCTTGGCCCACTGATTGTCACAGTCTTTCAGTCCAGAAAAAACTTTCATTGCGGGATGGGCAAGATGGGGGAGGTAAAGGAAATTGCCAGAATTTTTATCTCAGTATTTTTATGTTGTATGTTTTAAAAATAAATCGCCAAACTACAACAAAAACCAAATCACAAAGTCACATGCACATGACTATTTTCAATTTTAAAGATTTTTGTAAGGTTGTCTCTAGCAGTCTCATGCCACAAGCCTCTAGCTGTACCATACCATCTTCTAAGATGCCTTTCCATAGTCCTGATTTTCTGTAGGCACAAGGCTATACAACGTGGTCTTCTTTCTAGTTGTTTATTGAGGACACTGGTTTACAGTAAAGGAGGCCATGGAATATCTTGTTGGTGTTGCGTGCATGTGAAAAGTGGGCATGGTATTTCCTGAGGGGGAGGGAGGGGTGAAAGGAGTTTAATTCCCTTGTGCAGGAAGGTGCACACACAAGGCTGGGGGAAGGCAGCTGACGTAGGTGCCCGTCAGCCCAGAGAGGGTGTCCCAAGGAAGTGGCAGTGAGGTTTGTTCCCTAATTCAATAACTCTTCACCCCAAGCTCACCCCCTTGCCTTTTCTCCTGCTTCCTTAGCCCTTCCCCCTCCTTGGGAATCTCTGTCTGGGGAGTTGGGAATTGCAGCCTGTGAACTGCACCCAGCAGCTCGTGGTGGCAGTTGTGGCTGCTGCTAAATCAGCCAGCTGAGCACCTGCTGTCTCCTGCTAAGGGAACTGAGCAGCCAGCTATTTGTCGTTAAAGTGACATTGTCAAAATAAAAATCCTGTTTTAAGCAGGCTCTTAGTTGCATTTATGAATAATGCACTGGATTACTAAACTAAATGAAATTTAAGAAATCGCACTGGTCTCCTATTTGTAGCCAGAGGGGATGGCCTTGAGCATCAGGTATGAATTACCTACACACCCTACAACCACAACTTCATGTGCTGAGGTCAATAAATTGACTTCCATGCAGCTTATTAGGTAGGGCTCTTTCAGATGTGACCTTATTAAAACCTGGAGTCCTCTGGGCAATGGCAATCCCATGACTGTTTCCTTAAGTATAGGGGAGGGTATTGTTACAGTGACCTTGACAAAATCTCTTTCTTCCCCAAAATATCTGCCAAGAGGGGCATGGGCCAGTCTTTCACTGAACTTTAGACATGACTGCAGTGTGTTGCTGAGTGAACAGATTCTTCTGAGAGGTATCAAAGGCAGATATCAGCCTCATGCTAGTGTAAGGGCTAAGGCTCTTCCCTGAATGGGTAGTTGTGTACTACACTTGATTATATTGTTTTGTTGGTGAGATTCCTGTTTTTCATTAAAAAAAAAAATCTCCTAGCTTTATTGAGCCAGCTGTTATATCATTTCATAACCTCGGTCTGTTTCCTTCCCTGCTTCTGACCTATCAGTTCCTTTTTGTAGTGCTTCAGAGCTGCTGCCTTCTCTGTCTCCTCTTGACTGTCTCCTCTTGAACTTCTTACCCCCATTCCTCATGAGCTTGGCGCCATACCAGCATTGAAATGCCTGTGTGCTCAGATGGGAGTTTAAAACTGCTGTGAGATATTTAATATGTGGAAGACGAGACTGACTTGCCACAGACACGCAGGAAGGAGAAAGGAGTGACCCAGCACCTCAGGCTGAGGTGTGAGCTAGCGCCTGCTCTTCCCTCCCCTGCCTCCGAGCCACCTGAGAAACTTGAAGGTTTCCGCTAGAGCGTCAAGCCTCTGCTCCTGCTTATTTTTCAGTTCTCTTTCCTGGCTCTTTTCATCCTTGCTCGGAGCATCTTGGGTGGCACAAAGCAGAGAATGGGCCTTTGTTCCTGGTACGGGCCCTTTTGTCAGGAGGGTAAGAGGAGCACTGTGGTTTGGGCACTGTCCCTGGCTTTGGTTCCCCTGTTCAGATGCTCCGCAGTCTGCAAAATGGGGCTGTTGCAGCCCACAGGGCTGGAGGATGTGCCTGCTTACCGACTGCAAAGCGCTCAACAGCAGGAGAGGGGAAGACTGTGGATCGACAGCTGCAGAGCTGCCCCTGCCCTGTGGTGGCAAAGTGGAATTGGCACCTTGGGCTTCACTGGGAAACAAGAGGGCAAGAGCTAATAAAAGATCAGTTTCTAATCTTCCGTTTTGGGGGAAATGCTGAGCAGCAGCAGAAGTGCTGGAGCTGCTGATCTACAGATTGCTGTGGCTTGGCTTAGTCTTGTTTCACATTATAATGATTTTCTATGAGCTTGTGTGTGTGTGTGTGTGTGTGTGTTAATGAAGGCTTTGGTTCAGTACAAGCTGTTACCACTGGACCACAATTCCTTGGTTTTATTCACAAGTAAGTGAATTTTCCCCATGTCCTATCTCTGTGCATGCACACACGTGCACATGTGTGTGCATTTGGGAATTGTTCAGGATGGAAAGTGCAGTGGAAATGTAAAATACTATAATTATGTGCAGTGTTCATTTCTATTTTTGCTCTGCAGTCAGCTTGGCAAGGAGAACTCTGTGTCTGGGCAGTCTCATATCTGATCTGATCTATTTGTCTGTGCTTTTTTGCATTGTGGTTTACAGCCCTGCAATTGAAACCTTCAAGATTACTTAAAGATGGAATGCAAGTGTGCTTCCACTGAGCTTTGTAAAGTCCATTTCTTCTAGTGCAAAATAATGGGCCTAAATGAGTTGACAGTGCTCCTTTTAAATACACCACTTGGTTCCTGAGGGGGCGGGGGCGAGGAGGTAATGTATAGGTCTTACAGGAATAAAGGCAGTGGTTTGTGCTCCCCTGCGGCTCTGCAGCAGTAGCTCACTGCCTGACCCTATTAGCAGAGCTGTGCTGTCAGCGCGGGCCAGTCCGCCGTGTGCTCAGGGAGCTGAGCTGAACAAATAGCACCAACACGGGCTCCGACGGGGCTGCGGCACTGCCTGCCACATGGGGAAAGGAAGGGATGCTTCCGTATAGCTCAGGGGTAAAAGAGTACCCGAGTCTCTCCTCCCCTCTAGTCCGTTTGAAGGTGCAGCTGTGGGAGTGACAGGTCTGAGGAGTTCCAGTACAGGCAGTGCCTTGCAGTGCTGTAGAAAAGTAGGTGGGGGTACCAGAGGGGTGCATTTCTCTCTGAGCCACAGCTGAGCCTGTGCACCAGCACTGCTCTTGAAGAAGCTGCAACGAGTACTGGGAACTCTTACGGATAAGAGGTAGAGCCGAGGCCTTGATCAATCGATTGTTAAAGAGCCCACTGCACTTCTCACGAGATGAGGGGACAGTAACCTCAGTGTCCTGGCCAAATTCCAGTTCATTACTTTCTGCCTGTCTAAAATTTCCCCTTTGCCTCCCCCTGCCATTTATCCTGGCAAAGTTATCGTTTGCTTCCTCTCCTAATGACTCACGGGTAATGCTGCTGGCACACAACCGATGCTTTATTTCATCGTGGTGATGAGGGAGTGATCCCTGTGGTTTGGGGTCTTTGGGCTGGAAGAGGTGCTATGGAAACACAAAGATGTTTGGAGTGTACACATATATACAAAAGCATTGTTGGCTACCATTCCCTTCAGCTGCTGTTTCAGAACAGGTAAACAGGTTTTCCAGCTGCATCTTCCAGCTGAATCCAAATCACAAATGTGTGTGTGTGTGCGCGCGCTTGTCTCTTCCCCCCCTCCCCTTTCGTCTTGGAACAAGAAGAATGTGTCAAGCCCTCTGGCTGCAATCCAGGACTCTCCGTGGAACTATAAATCGACCCGTCAGGGAGGGGGAAAGAGATTAACGTTGGCCGTCTTCATTAGTGAGTCCCCAGAGGAAACCGGGTCTGCCATGAGCCGTGAATGAGACCAGCTGAGAGAGGAGGGGGAGACCATGCGGTTTTTATCACTGCCTCCAGAGACCCTGGAGGAGTGGAGGAAAAGAGTATGATAGGGATGGGAGGATGTAAAATGAAAGGAAGCTGGAGCTCTCCAGCACATTGCTCGCTTCCTCATTGGTGGGCAGGTAGCTGTTTGCTGCTCCTCCGCGCCAATCCCTGACCTGTGAGCCCATGTGTGTGGCTGGAGTACTTGGCATGCTAATTGGGAGCAGAGAGGAGAGAGCCCAGTGGCAGTGCAATGCCCTGCCATGCTAAACAAGTGCCAGTAATTGCATTCGAGGTACTTTCATTATGTCAGATTTTTCACAGAACCAGGAAAGTGCATTTATCACGAGTGGCATAATTCTTTCTGGGTATTGCTTGGGGGGTGTGTGTGCTTAATTCCCTGCCCCCTCTGCCTCACAGAAAGATGAAAGTAATTCTTGCCTTTTTTTCATTCTCACTTGCACACAGATTTTTACAAATAGCTTCTTTGAGCTTCAAACAACAATCTCTTTCTTCCTCGTGCTGTTTATTGTATGTGTTTGCACTGCAGGCTCATGCAAACACATGCATGCACTAACGCACACATGTGCTAATTGTTGTTTTTCCAGGCTGATGGAGGATATGGAGCTGGTAATGTTTCAGGATCCGTTGTAAAGTCCCTGAGAGCCTGGATTCTGGTGATGCTCCTACCAGTAAAATCTGGTTTAAGCTGGTAGTTGTCTTCCCCCCCCGCTTCTTGCAGTGAGTGACGCAGGCTCGACAGCTCCAGATAGTGATGCTCTTTATTCACTGAGTAGGCATCACACATCGTGGCAACACCAGCTATGCATGCACACTGTTCTACCAGGGTACCTAGCAGTGACCTGAGGGGACCAGGGAGAGGGAGGCCTCTTGTCTGTGCCCATGTGGTCTGTGTCACCTCTGCAGCATGACAAGGGAACCAATTAGTGTCAGTTGTGGTGGCAGTTCTCACTGATGGGGACACAGACCTGGCTAAGATGTGAACTGAGACATCATGCATCTTCTCACTCCACCTCTCTGTGGGTCTCTGAGCTGGGAAAGTCACACTTGGGAGCAAGGGAGCTCCTGGGAAATAACAACCAGTGCCTGCAGCCGCTCCAGTTTCTGGAGGTGCAGGTGACCTTTGCAGGTGATTGGAGTTACCAAATGGCATGGCAAAAATCTCTGCTAAAACTTGTTGTTGGCTTCTCCCTGCCCCTCACTGCTGTGTTTTTGTTCTCTTGCTGCCTTCCCCTTAGACATCTGACTGCCCTTAATAACAGCACAGCTTCCCCTGTTTGCTTTACCTTGATATCCACAGTCCTTTGTAAAATACAGTGCAAGGCTTAGCTTTTGCTTTCACACATGCCACCAGTGCTTAGACACCTTTGGTGTGGAATTTGTCAGCTTCTTGAAATTGTTTTTTAACTAATCCTTGCAACACAACTGTGACTTGTCCTTCTAGGCAGTTAGTATTTACTAAGTTCAGTGATGCTCCTTGGTAGTAAGTAAAAGTAATAATCCATGTTTCTGCTATTGATAGATTTTTTTAAAAAATATTTTGTTAGGACCGATCCATAGCTTAGGACCAACACCCCTAGCTTCAGGTGTTCACAGGCAGAACTGGACAAACAAAATAATGCTTCAAATAGAAATGTGGACAGGAAGGAGAACAGAAAGCTGGAGCAGAGGAGCTGCTGTTTACGTGAAAGGAGAGCACTCCTGGTGCTAAAAAGTGGTATTTCAGGTGAGTCAGCCCCAGACTTTGTCTAAAAGCCAGGAATCCTGCTGCTTCCTAGTTCTCTTTTACAGCTCTCACTGTTCCCAGCTGAGGAGCATGCACTGATGTTTTGCCATAGCTTGGAAGGAGAAGAAATAAATGACGATGAGTAGAAGGGTAACTACACTATGGTGTGTCGTAACACAGCACCAGCTACGGCGTCGTTAATGAACAGGCTGATGGATGAGTTATTGACTCCGTGGTCTGGAGGGAAGAAGCCACCTTTGCTGACACCCACCTCGGAGCAGTGTGAGGGCCCTGCACCAAGAATAGTATGTCATCTGCAGGAGCAAAATCAGCCTTTTCCATGTGCAGCTGGATGCCCTTTGGGAAGCTCCAGTTCAAGCCTGATCCTCCTTAGCTTGTGGTGTGGCCTGAGGTGGTTCAGTCTGTGAGGCAACCTGCTGCCAGCTGGGGTGGAGGTCTCAGCTCCTGTGGGACCTCTGTCCTGCTGGAAGAGTGGAGGAGGCACACGGGGAATGCAGCCTGCTGTGGGGGAAAAGTGCTGCAGTAGATTAAAGCAGCTGCTGAGGGACTCCTCCAGTGAAGCTTGAAATCAGATTGTTTGACAGACATCATGTTAGAAGCACCTGGCTGGTTCTGTTTGCCCCACAGCTCCCTACCTCGGAGAGAAAACAAGGATTTTCACTGCTCCAGAATTGCTTTACTCTTCCCTCTTCCCTTCCTTTGCTATGCCTCAGAGGGTGGATTGCCTGCCTGCAGTGAGCCACGGGTGTCTGCTGGAGATGGAGGGTGGTTGAAGGCTTTGGGAACTGCTCACCCCAATGGCCTCCCCTTGTCTGAGAGACAGAGAGCTTATGGAGAGATGGGTTGGTTTAGTGTGATTTTATTTTTTTTCCCAGCTCTGATTTTTGTTCTGCCTCATTTGCATATTGTGTTTTTTCCCCAAGCCTCTGCATCTCCTTTTTGCTTTTTTTTTTTTTAAATTATCTTCTCTCTGCTAAAGATTGCTCCCTAACTCTCAAATGTCCCTCCCCCGCCTCACTCCCCCCCATCCCCCACTGCATTTTTCTTTCATCCTTTGTTCTTGATTGCTTGTGCCCGGGAGCAAAGAAAGGAAAAGGAAAGGATACCATATTTCTGTGAAATACAGGGGAGAGAAATAGGCAGGCAAGCAAAGTTGTCAGCCTGGCGGAGTGAGACTGAATCCATCTAAGGAAGGCATTGCACGACTTGGACGCGGGGTTCACCTTTTCCATTATGCTTGCCATGCTGTGCCATGTGGCTCTGGTCCTACCAGCCCTGGATAGGACTCCCCCGCAACTTCTGGTGTCTGCTGCCCCAGAGGGGCAAAAACCTGCCTGCTGTGTCTGCATCGATTGCTAACAGGCTCCCATGCACGGTCCCGTCCTGGTCCCGCCGTGAATCCGCCGTGTCTCTCTCGCACGGGAGCGTAGGGGTAATCATCTGAAATGTGTGCACACGCTGGCTGATACATCACATCTTCTCTCTCCTTCCATCTCCTCTCCCCCTGCATCAGCAGCGCTGCCATAATCTCTCAAAATCAACAGGCCATTACAGTCTGATGTAACTCAATGAGTACTCTGAGACAGAAATCCTGCAGTGTACTTAAAAACCCGAATGCAGAAACACAGCGCTGTCTTGCATTCTCCTTCCACCTTGTTTCCTGGTTTCTGATGTAAAATCAGCATCGTTTCTATGTCTGCACATAAAATTTTTTAGCAGAGCTAGGCTTCAACTGGCTTTTTATTCCCTTTCAGCTCCCAGAATCTCAAGTACAGAATTTGATCTTCCCCCCTGCAAACTTCTTAATTTTTCATTAGTTCTTTGAGCAATGACTTCCAGCGTGTACCTTGGGAGAGTGGAGGTCACAGAGACCTCCGAGAGGCCCTCTGTTTTGCCTGTCTGGCCGGTCCCTCAGCAATGGAACCCATGGCTGGGCTGTTCAGGTGAAGATGGGGAGATGGGCCGTGCTGGGTTTTGCACAGCAGAAGTGTCTTTCCCTAGAAGAGCCTTATGTTAAATGTAGCATTGCATTGCAGTCCTCCTTCTTAGTCCCCTCCCCTGAATTTTTGTTGTAAGCTACGTTTCTGCCCCAGAGAACTCTTGATCTTTAATCTTTATTGGGGAGAGGCGTCTACTTTCCTGCTATTTGTAGGTTATTCCTGTTTCTCATAGGAGTCTTATGCATGTGAGACCTAGGTTGCAGGTTGATGCAGTGGGGTAGCACAAACTTCGATGTCAAATATCACAGAACTGGATTTTTCATGATTATTTTGGTTATGTAAGATAAATGTGAATGATGGGTGAAACTGAGTGAGGTGTTGGCTGGATAGACCATGGGTACTGTCAGTGGTTCTTCCATGCCTCTAACCATGGCATTTTGCTGGATCATCCTTGTGAGGGGTGTCATTGTTAATGTGTGCCTGTGTGGTTTGCTTCATGCCCATGGTAAAGTGCCAGAGACTTGGGCCCACTGACCCATAGTCTGTCTTGGGCACCAGAGCTGGCTGCGATGCCAGAGCTGACACCAAGTGTCCTCGGAAAGCGAAGAACTGCTCCACTGTGGATAATTTGGAGCAATCACCCTAAGAGAGAAGCTACTCCTTTATGTCTCTGTCAGTTGGCTTTCATACACTTCAAAATGTGAGGGTCTGCACTAGTTTATAACTGATTTTGTGTCTGATACCACTGTGGATATTTTTGTTATCTTTGCAAAAATCTAATTGAATTAAGATACTGGCCAGTTTGTCTTCTGGACTGCCAAAGGAACTCCATGTGCTTCTATCCCGTGGCTGCAGAGACTGCAGTTTGGCAAGACCTCCTCCTGGGTGGTGCCTGCATCTAGGAAACTTCACTTGTCCTCCATGTCCAAGAATCCAGGGAGCCTCTTGCCAGAACTGCAGGCGCTGGAAATGAAAATGCAGGATCCCTCTGTTCATGCTTACCCATATGTCTAGCTAATGTGTTTTATAGTTTATTATCCACTGGTCCCAGTCAAAGCATTACAGCTGCTCGAGCAGCTTGAGCTTCCCTTTTCCTTTACTTTCTCTTCATGCCCTATCTTGTGCTCCTTTAGAGACAGCAGCTTATTTTCTGTCTTGCTATAAAATCTGTTCTCTGGTACAAAAAGCTCCTGTACAGCTGTGTGACTCTGGAAGGCACTTGCTGACCATTTTGTCATTTCTCTCTCACATCTCATTTAATCTGAAAACGCTCCCTTTTCCCTCTCTTGTCCCTCTTAGTGTTTCTCTTCTCCTTGCATTGTAGATATGAGCACTTGAGCCAGTTGGGAATATTGATTAAATGTGGGTTTTTTTTTCTCTTTTGGAAAGTGTTAGTTTAAACAGTATTAAGTGTCTGTCTAAGATGCAGCATTTCATACAAGTTTCACAGGGAAAGGAATGTGGTGTTGTCTGTCTGCCCAGAATATCCCCTAGGCTGCCAGCACAAAGGCCATTCTCTGAGCTAGAGCAAAGCCTTTGCTCCTGACAGGATAGGCTGGTGGGCAGAGAGGTTTTGTGGTGTCTTTTATGAAACAGATCATGCTTCCCAGTCACACCTGGAGACAGCAAATGGGGAAGTGGCTTTGGAAACTGGCTTTGTCACCAGCAGCCAGGATCCAGCTGTGCCTTCATGCCGTTCTGTGAGGAGTGGGAGGAGAAGCTTGGTTTGGTTTGTGGTTTGTTTCCTTAAAGCTTTGAGAAGGTGTGTCACCTGCTGCAGTGTAATTAAGGCATTCTTATGTCTGTTTGACTTCAGAAGCTGGTTTACTTTAAGTTGTTCTGGAAAATGTCTTCAAAAGGTGTTGGAAGGTGAGAGGGCAGGATTGGGTGCCAAGCTGTGAACCAGGTACTTGTTGATATGATGCACTAAATAATTGTCTCTCAAGGTTTGTATTAAGTGGTCCTGGCGATGCTGTGGCTGCAGTATGATTTAGAACATGGGCAGTTGAGGGAAAGGGGAGCAGATACACCATCCCACTGGAGGGAGGGTGCTGGATGAGGACTCAGCGTGCTGCACTTCAAAGCCAAGCCTGCCTCTGCTGATGATGTCGTTCAGCTTCTCTGCACCTCCAGAAGAGGATGTGCTGGAGGGCTTCCCTTTATAAGCTCTGGCTGTGGGCGTCTGATGAGGAAGGCAGGAATTAGACTTGAACCCCTTCTGACTGGGAAAGAGGGAGGCAGATGGAAGAACCTGAATGAAACCAGGCTGGCACTTACTCTGTGCTCTTCACCATTTGGAATTGAAATCTGTGGCTCGGACATGGGGCGATGCTGGCATTTGAGTTGCAGATGTCAGGTTGTTCTTGAGGGCATGGCTTTGTGATAGGCTGAAGTGGATACAGATCAGCATAATTACCAAATGCAATGGACCCAGTTGTCTCCCGCATTCCTTGTTACTGCTGCAAGTATGCTGTGGTAAACTAGCCAAGTAAAGGCAATGTTTTTGAGCCAGATCTAGTCAGGGAAATGTGCTGAGGGAAGAGGCAGGAGGGGCTTCTTTGCCCCCCTCAGCAGAAGTAAGGACTTGGATTGTCTTGACGTGTTATCCGACAACTTGTTTTCAGCTCATTTAGCTAACTCGTCTGCTTCCTCCCGTTGCCCTCTCCTGTTATCCCCATTTAATAGTATTTCCCAGCTTTATGGGGGTGTGACAAGGGTATTGCAGGCTGAGAAGTGATCTGATGAAACGCATGTGTTTACATGTGCGAGATGGAGAGAGACCCAAGAATAATTTGTGCTGTCAAAACCTCACGGGGGCAAGAAATGGTATTGGCAAGGGCTGCTGACAGGAGGGAACGGGATGCCTTGGCGCGGCCAGGTCCGTGCAGAGCCTTCCGACCCTGCCCGTTGTGTTGTGCTGACTGTGCGTGACCCAGCGAGCACTCGCCTCGGTGGCATTTTGCAGTTTGTCTGTAACACAATAGCACTGGAGCGCTGCCGCCCATCAATTCTGAAACTAAAGGAGGTGGCAGCAATGGGCAGAAACCTATTGATTGTGCTGTAAATCAGAAGGCCAAAGGAAAAAGCCCCATTCCCAGAAAAATTGCAGGTCTCTCACCTGCTGCAGGCAGAAGAGTCTTTCTCCCACCTCTTCCAGGCATGTGCAATACTTGCACTTAACTCGCTTTTGTACAGGGACCATTGGTAATCTGGAGTCTAAGATCAGTGCTAGTCCTTTCCATGTTTTGTGCAGGCAAATGATGGGACTTCAGCAGGGCTGGATTAGGTCAGATAATGGTGCTAGAAGGTTCAGCTTTGCTTATAAAGGAATCCCAAAGAGAAGCGGGACAAGTGGACTATTGAAGCTTGTGTGAGCTGATGTAGAAGAGGCAGAACTTGATGCCTCTGCTGTTTGGATTGATGCCTGTTTTTGCAGCAGAAAACAAAGATCTGTGACATAGGATTGCCCCTCTTCCTTTTGGAAGCAGTGGGTTCTGCCCCAGAGACACCTGGCTTTGGGAACGGCAAACTGGAGAATTTAACTGGTGTCAGTCTGTGAAAGGAAACAACTCTAGGAAGAGCAAAGGTATTGCTCAGAGGTGGCATGTGGCTGGGTTAATGTGACACAGACGAGTGTCAATTCCATGGCTGAAGAATGCAGTGGAGTTAGAGATTTGGGGAAATGATGAATTGCTGGGCAGAAGATGGACAGATGGAAAGAGATTTTGGAAGAGGTCCCAAAATTGTCCTATTTAGTACATTTGGGAGAGTCATCGTTCTACTCATCAGGCATATGTTTTGGGAATGGGCCAGGGGAGTTTTCAACAGAATCAGAATCACAATCTCAGCTTTCTTTTCTTTAAAAAAAACCAAAACCCAAAAAAACCTAAAAAATAAAAAAAAAAGAAAAGAAAAAAATCAAAACCCCTCAACCAAAAAACGCCCCCCAAAAAACCAAACTAAACCAAAAAACCAAAAACAACAAAAAAAAACAGCAAAAAAACCACCCCAAAACAGAACAAAAAAAACCCCCACAAAACCAAAAAACCCCACAAAAACAAAACAAACAAACAAACAAAAAAACAAACCAAAAAAACCCTGTAAAAAACAAAAAAAACACCAAGCCAACTAAACAAAAAAAACATTCCCAAACCAGACTCATTACTTTGGTGTCATTTTTATATGACTGAGAAGCTTTTTAAAAGAAATAAAAATCTGTTAACTGTTCATATCTTTTAGTTTTCTTACCCAAGTCTAAATAGGAGTTTCACAGATTCAAGATAGATGTAGAGGCAACTTGGGAAAAGTGGAATGACAGGAAATTATGTTGGTCACAACTGAAACGCTCAGCACAACCAAAGCACTTGAGCTAGTGAACCTTTTTTACAGCACATGTTGCCCCTGTGCCACAGACTGTTAATTTTCTCTTACCCGGAGCAGATGGAGGAAACCCCCGGGGACGGGATTTTTCTCCTGTGACTGGAGGAAAGCCTGTATGCACTCTGGAGAGAGAAGAGTCACACCCCTTGCTTTCCTACGTCTGGGTTAGCAGGAAAGCTCCATAAGGATCATGGCTGTAGTGGATCCATGTTTGCTTAAGGTGCTGAGGGATGCTGAGGTCAGACGAGCTTCCCCTGCTGCAGTGGGGAACTGCTGTAATAACTGCTCTTTCTGCTGTTATGGGCCACACAAGGATGAGATATTTATTAGGCTAATGAGCAAATTACAATTCAAAGCTTTAGAATGAACAAAAAAAGAAATGTGTGTTAGCTCCCAACTGGTAATGGTTGTAGGATCAGAGTCGCAGAATTCTTGAATTTCTAAGTTTTCCCAAGTGACCAGTGGTTGGATGAGATGCAGATATATATCAGTATGTGGTTATATTCTTAAAGTATGTATGCATTGTGGTTGTAATGCAGAAAACGAGGAAAAAAGCAACCTTACCTCATTTCCTGCCTTTTTCTATGTCAATTCCCATTCATAAAGTACAGAGAAGGTGTATTTTTGTTTCCTAGGAGGATATTTTTCTTCCCCATCCCCCCCCAAAAAAGAAGAAAGTGCAGAAAGCTTTGGTCATGCTTTCAAGTGCATCTGGGTTTGGTTTGTGGTGCAGAGGTCTAAGTATGCAGTAGGACACAACCTGCCTGGTGTACCTGTTTTGTATCACCTCTGTACACAGAGAGGGGGGTTTGTGTAAATTGTATCGACCTGCTATCCAAAGGCAGTTCTGGATTACAGTTTATCTGGGCTGGATTCAAATCCTCAAGGAGAAATACTCTTTAATCATTCAAGCTGGATGCTGCCCGAGTTTTGGAATCTTGCAAATATGTTGGCATTTATGTAATAAATACAAACTTTAAGAGTGTTTCTTTTCCTTGAGGATCTCTTGTCTTCATAAGCTTTTATTGTGAGCTGGTTGTTAGGGCTGAGAATTGCCACTGACTCCCTCTCCCCACCCCAAAACAAACAAATAAATAGAACCATATGTAGTTGACTTCATCCTCCAAATAGGCTCTTCGGCTACTTCCCTATGAAATCAGCAGGTTTTTTTTTCCCTACCAGTTTTGAGACATGCCAGACCACTGAGGCTGTGGGGAGAAGGAAGATGTTAGCTCTAGCGATGACTCTTAAGTCAGCTGTCAGCTCAATCTGAAGTATCAGTCATTTTCCCGTAGCTAAAGTCACTGCAATGTGTTTTTCTTGCCTCATTCCCTGTGTGAAACGAGTTTCTGTAGCAGAGGGTTTTAAAGACATTCTTTGTTGTTTGGGTTGAGTTTTTTTGGTCCAAAATAGAAACATTTAATCATCTTTTTAATCACAGTTTCGATGTACAGCCAAACAACTTTTTTTTCAGTGGCTGTTTCTGGTTTAGACTTGGTGCAAATTTGTTTTGGCTGGTCAGTGCTGTGATCCAATTCAGACTGTGAAGTGGCCCAGGTCATCCTGATTCTGCATTTTAGTCCATATGATACTACTAACTTGCCATGTGGCCTTTGCTCAGTCGCTTATAAATTTATGTTTTATTTCCATTATCTTTGAAATCAAGGTAGCTCCTTGTTACTTAATATAGTTCATATTGGTATAAGAATCTTAATATTAGAGAAGAGGGGACACGCCTGGTGACCTAGCAGAAT
Source organism: Dasyornis broadbenti (assembly GCA_013397935.1). Taxonomy (NCBI): domain Eukaryota; kingdom Metazoa; phylum Chordata; class Aves; order Passeriformes; family Dasyornithidae; genus Dasyornis; species Dasyornis broadbenti. The sequence goes on along the minus strand of VZRN01000754.1, from coordinate 170,534 downwards.
TAGGATGAAGAGCATGAAGGGGCAGAAAGGGACCAGTGACAGAAAAAAGGGGAAGTTTAGACTGAGTGGTACTGGCAGGAGGCTGGTGTCGAGCTGTGGGAATAGGAAGAACTGTGCAGAAAGTGAGAGGAAAGGAGATGCTGCAGATCAAAGAAGGAAAGGAAGTGGAACACAAATGAAAGCAGTGATTTGGAGAAAGGTGGGTTAAGTCAAGGAGTTGGAGGAAAGCAAAGGGATGGAATAAGAAAAGGGTTGGTTCAGTTCACTTAGCTTTGTAGATTACCTTTATCTGACTTTTACTTTTGAGACATTACCCTGATGTTTCTAAACTTGGGGCAAAATGATGCTTGCCTTTTTATTTTTTAAAGCATCTGAACACTCTAGATTATCACACTAAATAATGGAGAGTAGGAAGACCTCTAAAGTTTGCTCTTAGAGGTCATAGTGGTGTCTGATAGCACCTTCCTTTCCCTAGAAAATAGTCCCTCAAACGGTTGTGTTAAAGACTTGGCACAGTCCCCTGCCAATTTATCCTGGTGGCTTTCAAATTATTGTCCTGTATTGTAGAGGACAACTTCTAACATGTAAAAGCATTTAAGACATCAACAAAAAGTAGCTACACGAAGTTTGTTCTCTGTGGATTCTTCTTCTTCTTTTAATGTTTACAGAGTAATGTGCCTGATTTAAAACTGTGCCCAATAATGCCTCTGGTTTTGTTTGGTTGATTCTTGGTGGTGGTTGTCCCCTTTTGCCTGCTGCCAGGCTTGTGTGTGAGGAAGGACTGGTGAGGAGAAGGGATGCAGTAGGGATGGTTTGTGATGGTTTTGGGAAATAAGCCGGGATGGCCCATGCTGGGTTGAAACAGGGAAGCTGGGGAGTGCTGCTGTTCCTATTGTTTTGCCAGACTGCATGATTCAGCCAGAAAGCAGCTATTTCTCACAATTAATGTTTAAAACTTCCCATTTTGAAAAATACTGGTTTAAAATATAATGAAGCACAATAAGAAACATTAAGACTGATACTTTGGAACTACCTGAATGTAGATGAATCACTTGAAAATTCCCCCAGTAACAATATTTCTGTTTTCTCTCAACGAAACAGTACGTTAAAGCGTAACCTTGGGTCTCCAATAAGCTTCTGCAGTGACTAATTAGGCAGTGGAAAAGCAGAGAAATCACCTCACCTCTGACCGCAGCACTAGTTAAGAAAGTTGTGGAAAATACGGGCAACCACTGCAATCCTGAATTGTAAGAAGGGGTGGAGATGGAGCAGCTGCCTTCCCCAGGGCTCTGGTTGGTGTTGCGTTGACCAGCAGCACTCATAACCACTCCTGCTAAGATTAATAAGGAGGAGAGACTTGTTCCTTAATGCCTGTGGTCACCTGTGGGAGCCAGGGCAGACTTGCCGGCTCTCCTGGTGCTGCCCATCGCCACCGGCACAGAATGGGGCAGGTGAGCTGTCCTGTCAGTGGCGTTGGAGGACCCTGGGGAATGTGGTGTCCTGGGGGGATGGACCAAAGGCACTGCCAGATGTGGCAGCTCCTGTGTTAGGCTTTTATCTCGTCCTTCACTGCTGGCTTATCTCCTTCAGACGGTGACAGCACTGTGAAATCTTCCAGGAGCCGCAGTGTTTCCCTTGAAAGTTCAGACGGCAGGGAGGAAGTGGGGAAGAAGGCTGTGGTTTTTTTCAAATCTTGTTTAGGCTTTTGTTTGCCTGGGTTTTTTCCCCTTGGAGAGTGCACAGCCCACTATTTCAGGCTGGTTTTTGCCTGTGAGAAATTCCTATGAAACAATCAGACAATTTGAGGGTGTGTAAGATGCTTCTGTATTTTGAGTCCTAATCACTTAGGTGAAAAAGAATAAGTAAATTATATATTGAACTGCTAACTGGTGCTGAGGCCTGGTGGTTTCCATGGCAACAGGGCTGGAAATAGCTGCCTGTGACGTCACCAGCACGGCACAGGTAGATCCGAATCCTGTTGTCGCTGTTTCCCCCTGAAGAAGTGAGTGCGGCAGGCACAAACACCTTGACATTGCAATTAACATATGCAAATATCCCAGCCACCCCGGCGGTACCTGTCCATCACCAGGGTACACTGAGTTCACTGTGGGCACAGCAGAAGTGTCTGGGCCATCTTGCAGGTACTGAGGGGAGCCAGATCCCCCCACCCCACACCTCTCTGCACTGGCCGCACTGGGCTGCAGAGGTGCAGCGTGAGACTTTCCAGCGCCATGTCCAGGTTGAGGGGCTCAGGGTTTCTCCTCCAGTGGCTGGTGATGCCCCAGTTGCCCAGGCTGCTCCTCTAATTCATCTTACAGCTGCAGTATTGCATGTGAGAGGGGAGAGATTTCTAAACAGCTCGGACACCATTTCTTCTTTCTGGAGATGGATAGAAGACCCGGTAGGTTTAGGGCTGGTTTTGGTGTGGTTATTTTTGTTTGGTTTGGGTTTTTTTGGTAATTTGGTTGATGTAGGTTTTGGTTTTGCTGTTTGCTGGAGGATTTGGTTTTATTTTCCCTTTCTGTTTTTTATCTTTGAGATGCCAGGAATGTAAACTCTGATCTTTTCTGGCATTGCTGAAGGACAAGTGGGAGGTGTAAATCAGTCTATGAATGTGAATGTTTAAAACGTTAATTGAAGGGTTGAATGTGGTGAATCTTTAACAAAGGCCTTCTCTACTTAAAATATTAATTACTTGTTGAAGTAAATACATCTTAAGCAAAACAAACAACCAGTCTGATTCAGCAGGGTTATTTGATTATCCTGGCAGAGTCGAGAATGGAGGTTCTGTCTGAAGTCTCTTGCACTGCACTGTAGGTACAGGAGTGTCACACTCCTGTGTGACAGGGACTGACCCATACTGGAGCCTGGTTAAACATAGGCAAGGTGGATATGAAGAGTAAGTCACAGACAGGTTAGCTGTGGAATTGAATATGCTTTGGCCAGCAACAACAAAAAACCCCCTACCCCAGTGATATGATTACCTAGCTCCACACATGATCAAAATGCAGTAGATGTGAACACTTCTTCCACGTGTTTTCTGGTGTTTGCATTCAATTTAGTTTTAACTATCCTGAATGATTGCATTTCCAGTGTTTTCCTGAGAAGTCAAGACCATATGTCTCCCTGTTTAAGGTGATTTGTCCTCTTTTCCTCACATAGCAATGGTCAGGTAGCATTGAATGATCCTCTTTCAAGTCTGCGTCTCTCAGAGGTTTGTAGACGGTTCTGTTCCTGGCTCATTGGCCATTGCTTAGCAAGATCTCCTATTTCGTCTTCGTGCTTGTAAATTATTTCTGGTTCTTGATAATGCTCTTGTTGCTCTTCTGCAGCCTTATATTTTGTCATGAGGTTTTTTTGAGCAAGTTTAGCTCAGAACTAAATACCAGCTTTCTGGTATGGTTGCAACCAAAATAATTTGAGGCTTGTCAGCTCTAGAGACTGCTAATAATACTGTAAGCACATGCAGCAAGTGCATGTATTTGCCTCCAGCAGTGCCCATCTGTACACAGAAGTAGCTCTGGTACAACAGTCTTCTCCAGGAGACTGCATTGCCTGTGCCTATGTCATTGCAATGGCTCTGAGTGCCAAAATGGTTCAGGTGTGATGGCCAATTCTCTCAGGAAGGGTCTCATGTTGTCTTTTCCTCTTGGTCAAAACAGATGCGCTCTGGGTGATGTTTCACATCTAGATGTAAGTGCTTATCTGCCATACAAGCATAAAAACATTCAGTGTTTATAAGGTGAAAAATGACAGGCAGTTTTACTGGGTGCTGTGGCTTGCAGAGTGTTGTTTGCAGATAGGGCACTGCACCGACTGTCTATTATGCTTCACAGGCCAGCAGTGACCTGTGGACCACAGTTCAGGTGATGCTGTTCTAGGGCCTTATCTATACTAGAAAAAAGAAGACAAATGATGCATAGTTTATCATTTTGTTGTAAAGCTAAATGACATTGTGGAAGGGTTTGGGGGTTTTTTTAATGTCAAGAGCTGAGTCTTGCATGCACTGCAGCTGTGTTTCTGCTGCCAGAGGTGAAATAACTGTCCTGATTTCATCTGTGTAGATGCAGATAAATGTACTTGGAACTACAGAGGAGAAGACTCCTACCTTTATAATGTAATTCTTTTTGGAAGCATCTCCAAGTATTAGTAGCTCCTTTTTTCTTCGAGTGGACTACTTAAAGCCATTCATATTATTCTGGCTTCCAAGGGGTTCTTTCTTCCAACTTGGTTTGTAGACAGTGCCCCAAGAAGTGAATAGATATGAATATGAAAAATATGAGGCTCTCCAAAACCTTACTGACAAAAGGGAAACCTTACAAGGCATTTCACTGCTGCCATATCGAGTTAGGTGTGCTACCACTGGAGATGAGGGAGAGCAGTTTGAAATCATCTGGGGCTTGTTAGAGGCAACATCAAAATTTAGAACTGAATACCTACTGCTCAAGGCTTTTAAGCAGCCATGAAAACCTGGTCTTCGTTTAGACACCTCAGTCTTAGCTGAGCATTTAGAGGATGCTTTTCCTACTTAGACATGCAGTGATTTTGTATGGTATGCTTGAAGGACTACAATCAGTATTTCTGTCTTAGTGTACCTACTGCTATCAACATTTGTAGTGCTCCTCGTGGTTTCTAACATCTCCTGTCTTTAATGTATCTGTCTTTTAGAAGGTGAAACTTTGGGCCAAAAATGGGCACAGTTTTGTCGTGTAGCCATATTGATAGGACAAGAAAGGATGGCACTACTCGGTGTTTCCATCAGAGTAGTTGGCAAGTGCATCTGTCAGGAAGGATTTCCTGATGGGTGTTAAGATAATGAGCCACAGGGAGGTGGGCTATGACTTTTCACTCCTTGCCATCTCTATTTTTCTCCCAGTTCACAAGGTCTTCAGAAAAAGGAAAAGCTGTTACTACTGCTGACTGCTCAACTCTTGCAGAGTTCTTGATATCTGCAGATGCTCTGTATAATACTCTCGCAGTGGTATTGCTTGGGAAGGGTGAAAACCAAAAAGATAGCGGTTGTATTGCCTTTTATGCTGAGGCTTGCTCAGGTCTTGGTGGCTGCAATCTCCAAAGTAGATGGTTTGTGTTTGGATTTAGGATATCATCAGTTGGGCCTGTTGGGGAGAAACCACTGTTTATGAACCCTCAAGTAACCACTTTGTCTTTCCTCTGCCACAGAGTGGATGGAGGGGGAAACAGGACCTCATGAAGGTCTCAGGGAGTGAGAGGGACTGAGGGTGGGTGCAGGATGATCTTCAGGGAATGAGTCTGGCGGCTGGAAGGAGTTGGGCCCCATTTAAAATGGCTGCTGCCGCATTCAAGGGGCCATTTTAAGTGCCTGTTATCCTACTCTCGCTTAGGGCTGTAATTTGAATGAATGTGAAGCCAACAAAAATGTTAGATTCCAGTACAAATCTGTTCTGATTTGGGGATTCATCTGAGTCCCAACAATGCGTAAAGCACTGCGGAAAGAGAGGTGATACATTGTGAAAATGTAAGATATGAATTTTATATTTATTACTGACTTGGCAGGGTGCTTTTCACATCACCATTCTGGTACAATTTTGATTAGATTTTTATGCTGAGCATCGGAGAAACACTGCTTGTGTGTACGTAATTCTCTTTCCCTATTGTGCGTCCCTTCTCTGATAAGGAGAACTCTGTGCTGATGAGACAGGGTTGACAGTCATTGCACTGTAGCGATACAGTTCAGACAATGCCAGTGAAAACTTCCTCTGCCAGCGTGGAGGATGTGTGTTGACACCTAGCAGAGTGCTGCTAGCAGTGGGAGAACAGGTAAGTTTCTGTCTCGCCCAGCTGACCTCTGCAACACTTCCGAAGGGTGATGGTAGTTTTCATCATCTTGCTGTGTATGGGGGAACCTGTTCAATGGTCCTCAGTCCATGTGTTGATCTCATTTGTCATAAATTGTTTTCTTGTAATGGATTTTGTTTACTCCTGGCATGTTCTGGCTCTGAACTAGCGTTGAAAGCAGGTAAAATTCATCTGCAGATGGAGTGCTGTCTGTCCTCTCACAAGTGCTCATTTTCTTTAACTGGGAAAGCATCAGGGAAATACCCTTCTCTGTATTTATACCTGACTCTGACCTTACAGAGTCAAAGTTCTGGGGCAGAGGTAAATCTGATGTGTATATTTATACTCGGTTATTTATGCAAGCCTTGTCCTCTGTGTAGGGCTTTTTGTAAGCGTTGGTGCATGTATTTTACCTTGTTTGTGTCAAAAGTAGTACTGTCCCCATTTTAGAGCTTCATAAAGATCTGTGTTGTGTGGTTTGAGATGGTGCAGAAAGTCTGCGTTAAAACTGGGAACTAAACCGAGACTTCTCAGATTCTCAGTTCAGTGTCCAATACTTAGGAAGAATGAGGGAAAAGGCAGGATGATTTTTGTGCTTATTTAAAGATACGCTTACATATTTTTGTGTTGAATCGGCCTGTGGAGATGAACAGCTTCAATGCAGCATTTTTCATTAGAATAATTGTCTTGAGACTGGGTTTAAATGGATAAAAACGTAGGGGTTTTTTTGCATTTTCACCACAAACAGCATTGCAATTGTACTGCAGGAATGCACTTGGCTTGTGGTATTTGGTGGAATCAAAATATTTGACTCAGTGTGATACTGGCAGAGCAAAACGTATGAACAGACGATCGCCAACAAGTTGATCTACAACAATAAGATTATAAATTGTCATCTGGGCTATAGTAGTTCGACTCTGTGATCTTTCTTCATTGAAGTAAGTAGTAAAATGTTTGCTTAAACTGTCAGGAGGTTGCTCGATTCAGTGTTGCTGTGGCTCAGCTGGCAAATGGTAACTTGTAAGTTGTGGTAACTCAATTTCTGTGTTTGCAGCTCTTGAACTGATTTTGGTGGGTAACCATTGCCAAGTGGTTTGAAGGCAAGTGAAAGGAAAAGCCTGGGATTTACCTGGGTGTAACCACTATCCTCACTGCTAATCTGGATAGAAGCAGATCTGCTTGTAGAGTCAATGGCAAAAAGAACTGGGTCAAGTTTTGTCTAAGTTGCTGGCCTACTGAAGTATATCTGTCACCCTCATCTGAGCTGTGAATTTTTATATTCAGAGTTTTGGCTGCAAATGGACAAAGCTGAAGGTGGTGTTATGTGGGTTAGTAGTTTATTCCCTATCCTCCCCACAGCTGGAAGACTGATTCTTTGTGGAAAAGGTGGAGAGCTTTCCCCAAAAGCTGGGCTTTTGGGCAGCCACACATTAGTGCATAGCTTCACAGTGTCCAACAATGGTGTGTGAAGTCAGGTGGCTCCAGCCTATGCAAAATGAACTTGTGGTCTGTGGCCTGGCCCCTGGGCTGCAGATCCTCTACCTGAGGTCTAAAACCTTGAAATAGTCCACATTCAGGGCCCACATCTCCAGGGGGAAACCTTGCTTAAGGGCACTTAGGCTTGCCGATGCAGGGAAGTTGGCGTGCAGTAAGCTGGGGTGTGAGTTTATGGCTGCCCAGCTGTTCTTGACTCTTCTGTGTGGGCATTTTTCATATGCACTTAAGAGCTGAGCTGCTTCCTCCAGAAGTGGAAGTTGAATAAGTGGCTACAGCATGAGTTGATGTAGAGTGGTCAGTGTGCCGTCTGCTCAGAGCCCAGCTTATTGCTCCCTTCCCAGGGTGAACAAGCCCTTGGATACCGTTTGGATTTTACAGGAGGCCATGCAGGATCAGAGCAGCAGCAAGGTGGTGGGGTGGGACTGTGGAGCTGTGAGACCAGCAGGGATGTGCACACCGCACCAGACAGCTGGGATGTGTCGGGCTTCAGCGTGCCCTGGTGAAGGCAGGAACATCCGCGATGCAAGTGGAGAGTGCCTGTGTGGGGTTGGAGGTCGTGCCGCTGGGACCGTGCCTCTCCCCTCACGCTGGCCCTGGCAGAGCCCATGGGGAGGCCGGCGGTGCTCGGCAGAGGAAGGAGAGGAGCAAATGCTTCCCGCGGTGGAGCAGGAGCTGCCACTGAGCCGCCTTACCTCTGCCCCACTGGCTCTCCCCAGCCCTGCCTGGCTGCCTGCCGCCCCTCCCCAGCTGCCAGTCCCCCATCCCCTGCCCCGGCTGGGAGCAGGGACGAGAGGAGTGGGCTGCCGAGAGGAGCGGCTCCCCGGGGCCCCTGATGCAGCCCAGCAGAGCGGCGGGCTTCTCCCAGCTGCCCGTGTCAAGCGCGTGTTGGAGCTTGTGCTAGTCTCCTGGACACCTTCCCGGTGAGTTTTCCAGAGAATGACTACAGATGAAATGCAATTAGACACAGATGGAGGGGGGGTGGGGGAGGGGTGGGAGATGAGCCGAGCTTGAAAATGGGGGGAGGGGAACGATTAATTGCGAGGCCGTGAGGCAGGACCGGCATGTGCGGGAGCGATGTGTGCGAGGATCAGAGGTCCCCGCTGGGAAACGCTCGCTGGGCTGGGGCCGGGAACCTGAGGAGGTCTCTGTGCTCTCAAGTGCTGCTGCCGCCGCTGTTGTGGTTGTTGGAGAGCCAGAGGGAAGCAGCAGGCGTGTCTCAGGGATGATTAATCATATATGGCAGCAGCGAGGAAGGAGGACGCGGTGCGCACACGGAGACCAGCACCTCCCCTAGCCCTGCGTGCCTTTGGCTCGCTGACAGCGATGTCTTCTGCTCGGAAAACCAGCCCCAGAGGAGGGCAGCCAGAGGGGGGGACTGTGTTTTGCCTGAGCCAAGAGACTGCTCCTTACCCACTGCATCCTCCGGGAACTTCGAGACTTGAGAAACTTAAATCTCCTGGGTCTGGAGAATGAAAAAAATGTGAAAGCAGGGAGTTGAACTAGTCCAGGTGGGAGGAGAGGCAGACCTGACTGAAGGTTTAATTAGTGAGGAGCATGGAAAAAATAAAAGTAGGTTTGGCAACAGCAGGCTGCAAGTGCTTCCCAGTTGGAGAGGTGGGGACAGGGCACAGACCAGTCCAGATTGTTGCAGGTCTCTCTTTGCCTCAGGACTTGTCAGCCTCATCTCCCTCCACACCCTGGCAGTACCTTAAGAAAAAAAAAAAAAATGGAGATTTCAACATAATTTGGCTTTCTTTTGGGGAAAAAGTTTGGTTGTAAATCTCCAGGATTTGACTTTTATTGCTGTAAAGATAAGCTTTAGAAATAAAAACCTGCTTTTTTTTTTTTCTCTGTGTGTGTATGTATGATTTTTTGCGAGGTCAGAGCCCCACACAACGGAAGAACCAGAAGGTGAGAGTATCAAAAACTTCCAAAGAAGGAGACATGAGTAAACCAGGACTACTGGCAGGCCTGCAACTTTTTACCAGGCTTCCCAGTTTAATGGCCATTAGCTGCAGTGGTCTGCACACACATCTTCTGCTTTTAATTTCTCCTGCAAGTAGCTGAAAGTGTCCTATTTTCTCAGCATCCCCCATCAAAGATAAGGCAGTATTCTTCCCACTATAATTTACAGTCCCTTTAACCTCAAAGACTCCCCTTTCACAGTCTGTAACAGTTCTTTTTGAGAGCTTTGCACTGAAGGAAGGTGTTTGCTTGTATTTTCCTACCCCCGTTTCCCTCTGCTCAAGGTTTGCTCAGACAACTTTAACTCCAGTGCTGTCTTCTGTCACTGAGGTGGGATCACTGCACTAATTTTTGTAACGGTGTTTGGACTCACTATCTTTACATTTGCCCCTGAAAGATTTCTAGAGAGTGTTATTTAATGCTTATAAACAGCTCCTTATTTTCCACGTGCCACTTCCTCATGCAATGCAGAGCTGTGGCCAGAATCTGGAATGTACTAATTTTTAAATTTTATTTTATTTTATTTTATTCCCCTCCCCCCAAAATGTAGGTAAGTAGTAGTATTTCACAAAGCTAAATATCATCACAAAATAAGAGAGGAGTAGAGCATAGATTGTTCAGAGGTGGGGCTGAAATGGGTCTCTCCAGACAGAGTTAAGTTTGTTACGAAATGTGTGCTGCAGAGCTATGGAAAGCTAGGGTACTGCTGGGGAGGTTGGAGGTACCTTTGTAGGGTTGTTTTGGGATCCCTGGATTAAAAAAAAAAGAAAAAGCAATATAGTTTTTCAAGCAGAATTGAAACACATTGGTGGCATCAGAAGCTGACAAAACTGAGAGCTGGAATAAATACTTAATGCTCCTCCCTGTGAGACCTCTACTCACAGCCAGTAGTCATGGAAAACAGGACAAAACAGATGTGGATGCCTGAGTGAGTGAATAGTGCTGCTTTATTCATTGCTGTTGTGAAGTGAGATGTTTTCCTCTCCTCACCAATTTACGGAGCTTCTTCTGTGGTGTCAGTGGCATGGGACAGTGGTGGCAAGAAGGTGCTGGAAGCAGCTGGCATGTTGCACCCGCACCAGCCCAGCAGGTCTGAGCTCCTTTGCTTAGGACGTGTGCTGGGGGATCTCTGCCTTGCCTGTATTGCTAATTTATGTGAACTGTTAATTGCATTTGGACAGAGGTGCTGCAGTGGTGGGGAGTTGTGTCCACCTCCGCGCTATTGGACCATCCAGGGTTTATTTAGTTCTTTTCCAGTTCGGGGATCATTTTGGTGAGCCCTCCAGCTTTGTGTTGCCTTCCAGCAGCAGTGCTGGTGGCAGTGGTGGGGACCTTGGTCCCCTGGGGGCTGCAGCTTGCGAGAGTGGGGGTGGTCAGGACTCTCCGGTCTCACTTGGCACCTTAGGGGCCACCTGGTCCCCTCCCCTGCCTGGGGATGCTTTCTGACTGTGTAAGGGGAGCTTTCGGAGGAGCCAGGGGCTGGCTGCCAGGCTTCCTTTAATTCCCCCAGCTGGCAAACAGGAGGCCTGTGTCGGTTGCCGGGGCAATGGCGGGAAGCTGTGTTAGTTTAATGAAGCATTGGGAAGGCTGCTGTTTATTTCAGGGGAGCGGGGGCTCTCTTGTCTGCCAGGATGCTCTGCCGGGATGGAGGGGTGGCTGCCAAAGGGCTCCTAGGCCACAACTGCCATGCTCTGCCCCTCGACTGCTGCCCTCAGCCCTTCCCAGGGTGCAGAGGCCAGCATCGGCGCCATCCCTCAGCACAGCGTGTCTGTCTCCTCCCCTTCCACCCGAGCCCAGCATTTTCAGTGCCATGCTGTCAAACTTGTCCTCTTCCAAAAGTGCCTGCTGTTTCCCAGGGAAGACCCCCCTGTCCCACTCATGTGTTGAGGACCCAGTCCTCGCCTCAGGCAGTGTGCCTGCCTCCCTGGTGCCAGGGTGCCGGGATGGATGCCCCTTCCCCTTCATTGCCCGCCTGGGGTACAGTAGTTACCTGATCGGGGTGTTGAACTTACTCTCTTTTATTTAAGCAAATGAAGACTTGAAGCATCAGTGTCTTCATAGTAAAGGTGACCTACAAAGGAGGGAGGAGAAGAATGAAGAGGGGGGAAGGGGGAAAGCGCCTTGCGTTATGCCCCTTTTCCAGTGTCTCTTTTTGATTTAAAAGGGACCTAATGGGGGGCTTGGGCTTTTTTATCCTTCTTTGCTTCTTTTCTTCCCAGCGTGTTATTTCAAATACAAAAGGATTTCTGATCTTGTTTAACCTCTAGGGGGGAGGGGGGATTCAATGCACAACTTGAGCACTAATAGGCTTATGACTATTCAGATAAAACTTCATTAACCGAGTATTTAAAAAAATAAGCCTTATTCAGACCTGTTAAAAATCAAGAGAGTGTAAATGGGTGTGAACAAACAAATACTAGGTGGAGAGGTTGTCTGGAAGTTCAGTAAGCCGTGTCCATGTAATAAAAGGCTAAGAAAAAGCCTCAGGCCATAGACCAATGAATTTTCACACAAAAAAGGCAAAATAAGGCTATTGTCTTGCAAAGAAAAAAAAAAGGCCTTTTCATATGTGAAAAGAGAGCTGTATTTGGTAAAGATATACGGACAGAAATGCACCTGATGTTTTTTTTCCCTTTCTCCCCTCCCCCCCTTTTTTCTGGTTCCCATTTAAAATGCCGTATAAACAAATGCTGTCCTGGATGATGCTTCCTGAGCTGGTGTAGCAGAGCCTCCCCTTGTCCTCCAGGTGCAGCTTTCCACAGCAGCCCTCGCAGGACCAAGTCCCCCTCTCCCCAAGCACAGTGGCACATTATGCGAGCCTGTGCCTGTGTCCAGGGTGGCAGTGTCCCGCGGGGCTTGCCCGGTGTCCTGTGCCAGCCCTGCCATGTGGATGGAGCACAAGAAGCTGTCTCTCGGCTGAAGCCCACATCAGCCCAAACTCTCCGACGCCCTGTTGCTAGCCCGCCTCTCCGGCCCGTTTCCCCCTGGATGTGCGAGTCTCGTGCCCTGTGGACGGCTGGTAATTAAAAAACCGTGGAGGGGGATATTACTGAGTTAACAGTAGTTATTTGTCAGGCTGATTGAGGGGGGGAGAGAGATCTATCCCCAGGGAAAGCTGCACTGACGAGGGGTGGGGGGGAGCAGGAGGGAGGAGGAAGTGGGGGCGAGATTGGCAGGTGACTGCCAGCTCCGAGGAGATGACAGCGGCAGCAGCTCCGCCAGTCCCACTTGAACACTGCACTGCAGGTACTGGGTTAATGGGTGGGAAGTGGTGAAGAAGAATATCAGGGTGGGTGGCTGGAGGGGAGGGTGTTGGCGTGGGGGAGTTGATTTCTGTTAAACGCCAAGATAGAGATGACACTCTATATACATGTAATCATTAGACTTCATTCCCAAGAATATTTTCCTTCGTATAATTTTTTTAAATGCAGAGAAAGCTTTCCCCAGCCCTGACAGTATTCTACCTACAACCACTTTCCCCTTGCCAAATACTACCATGCCCTACCAAAAACGGTCTGAAATGCTGTACTATTTTTGACCATTTCATTTGGGTTATTTGTAGTGAAATTTTAATTTTTAAGGTGCTAGGAATAGGCTCCTCAGTCCCACATCATCTCCATGTAGCAAGGCCTTTTTACTGAATGTGAGACTGCATTACAATCTAAACCTCACAATTTCCTTGTTTGATGACACTGACTATCCAGCTAGAAAATTCATGTATCCTCCTTTTGCAGGACTGGCAGATTAGACCTAGACTGAAGTCCTGATTGACATCTGCAGACAGCATTCTTGCTCATGCTCGCTCGCTCTCTCTCTCTCTCTGTGTTTCCCTTGTGCTCATGCTCTCTTTTCCCCCCTCTATTCCCTTTCAGAGGGCAAAACATCTGTTTGCAAAGGGCTGAGGACACACGCTGCACAGGGACATAAAAGCAAAGAGCCCTCATCCCATGTAAGAGTTCACAGATCTGTAACTCGGAGTTTGACAGGGTTTGACAAGGGTTGAAATCCTTCTGTCTTTCTCCCTTCTCATATATTTGAGTTTGAAAAACAAAACCAAGTGGGGTTATCTCAGATGTGCAATAGTGAGGATTTAGATGTCAGCTACGCTATCAGCGTCATTCTTTGTGCACAAAGAGAGAAAGAGGATCACAGATTTGCACCTAAACTACACAAAGCGATTCCAATGCCTTGGCTTATCACAGTGGAGGAAGCCCATGCCTCCCTGCCCACTACAGCAGAGTTAAGCCCCAAGGGCCTTACACAGACAGTGCCTCAGTTGGAGTGCTGTCCTTTCCCTTCCTGCAGCAGAAGCCAAGTTTGAAGAATTGGCTGAGAGTTCAAGGCGCACATATGATTGTAGACCTGTATGGTACAGATAGCAATGAGAAGCTTCAAAAATGTTCTGATCCTTTTCCCTCCCAGCAGCAACAGCCCCCGCTGTAAAATACTTGGCCATGAAAATGTGCCTTTTCTTTTTGACCTGCCATGATTGTGGAGAGGGCCACCACCTATGCCTGTGCACCAGTGCTGTTACAGGTTTTAGTCCAGAGACTAGGTAAGGTGTTCTGAGCTGTGAAAACAGCTGATGGGCTGGTCTGTACGTCCAGTTTAACCCACGACTCCCTTATTGTACTCAGGTATTGTACTGGTTTGCTTATCAGAAACACCTGCAACAAAAGGGGCAAACCCCCTTTGATTTCCCAGCACTGCTATAAGTATGCTGATTTGCATTGCATGGAGATCCATATTTTGACTGCTTGACAAAGAAAATCATGCCCATGACAGCTTCTTGTCAAGCAAGTAATCCTACTAAATGGAAGCATGACCAGCACCATCCATTTTTGAGGTCTCTTCTGCATGGTCGTTTCCAGAGTCCTGGTGTGGACGGTTTTAGGGAACTGTGTTTTAATCTGGCAACTACCTGCAGTCTTCGGTGAACAGCACTGGGAGCTTTGGGCATTTAGCAGCTTTGAAAATTACATCATAGGCGTCTTAAATGTACTTCTCAAGCATGCATTGGTTTTAAAGCTTAGCAGCTGGCCTTTTGGCCATATATATAGATCACACACACACTGAATTGCTTACCAGGAATGGTAGTTAGTTGAATGCAAAGAAAAATACGTTTCTCTCCTGCCTTCATCTCCCCCTTCTCTGTTTTCTGTATAGAATGAGGATCTTGGGGATGCCTTGAGCTGGAGCATGAACCCCTTGGCCTGTCAGTTTTGATGGGGGTAGAAGGGACTCGCTGTGTAAAGTACCGCCTGCTCTTTGGATGCTGGCACTACAACCTGCTGTATTTTCACTGTTACTAGTGCATGGCAGCAAGAGTTTTAGATACAGGAACCCTTACTTGCGGGTAAGGGGGGCTGGGGGAAGACACCAGCAGAAGACACAAATGAAACCGCTAGTTCAGAGCTCACAATTAACAGGACTGAGATTTTGAGCAAGTCTCAGGGTAGTGGGAACGGGTAACACAAAGCCAGCACTGGGAGCTCATTTTAATTTCAACCATCTTGTGCGTGTTTAGTTGGCTGTCTTTGTTTAAAGAACTTGGCCTTCAGGTAGATTTTATTTGGACGGCTTGCTTATCCAAAGAGCATTAATGACTTTCCTTGAGGAGTTCCAGCCAGTACCTTTGCACCCTGGTTCTCCTCTAGCCCTGTTTTCTCTTTTCCATAATCTCCCGGTGCCCGGCAGCAAGCCTTTAGGGTACATGCGCAAGCGAAAGGAGCTCGAGTTGGGGAATTAATATTCCTGGAACATAACACCAGCAGCATGCACACGCTGAGGAGAATATTAGAGCTATTAGCGGTGGGAGTTTGGAGTGCATGCAATATCTAGATGGAGAATTCAGTGTGATTAATCTGCCTCTAAGCAGCAGCCTCCGGGCTCTGGGAATTCTGTGGCACGTTTGAAATCAGAACTTTTTTTAATTACCTTTCCGCATCAACAAAACAATTGCAGTTGTGTGAAAATAAGCCCATTCAGTCCCTGCCCTGTCTCTGTTCCTTTTTTTTTTTTTTTTTT
>VZRN01000754.1:53385-142347 GCA_013397935.1 Dasyornis broadbenti | reverse complement strand
CCGCCCCGCCCGCCCCGCCCGCCGCGGCGGAGGGCGCCGGGCACGGCGGCGGGGGGGTCTCAGGTAAGGGGCGGCCGCGGGCGCGCGGGCTGTGTCGGTGTGTGTGGGAGGCCTGGGGAGCGACTGCGAGCTCCTGGCGAGGGAAGCCGAGGTCGCCTGGGCGTGTGGGAGGGGATGTGAGGGTCTTATCCGTGAGTTGGAGGACGAGCGCTTGGTACTAGGGGGCTTGTGGAAGGGCCCCCGGGAAGTTTAATCTTCTCCCCCCCCCTTTTTTTTTTGTTTTTAAAGAAAAAAAAAAGTTTGTTTACGTGTGTTCAAAGAGGCTCTCCTGCTGCGTGGTGGGGAGCCCACCTGTTCTCCTGTCCTGGAAGAATGGTCTTTTGCAAGAACTGTGAAGTTTTTGGGGGGCTTGGTGTTTTAGTTGAAGAGATAAACGATTAAAATTGTTGGAAAAGATGGGTGCACCCTGTGCTCAGATTGTAGTAGGTGGACAGGCTGTGTTGGGAATTGAGGTTTGTGGTGTTTCTCTGCTTGTAGGAGGCTTAGCCGAGCCGTTGCATATCTGCAGAGATAATCAGGATATAATGTGCTTGGGCTGCTGTGAGAATCAGTTTGTCTTTTGTTAATGGTGCTTACCTTGCTGGAAGTTGTGTTTAGGGCTGCAGTTGGAAGTTATTTTTCTTACCTTGAGGGAAGGAATAAGAGAAAGTTATGTAACACAAGTGTTCTAACCTATGTATCAGAGCTGCCTAATGGCGCTGGGGCTCTGTTATTAACTTGAAAATAAGAGCACGTTTGTGTGTGTGAATCAACAACTGATTGTTTCCGTGGGTAGATTTGGCACCACCAGAATCCTTTATTTTTTTGTGTATACTGTCTTTTCCTTCATTAAAAGGGCAGGCAGTTTGATTAAATTGCAGTATTGTTTTCTGTAGCATTCCATTTTTTTTAAATCTTCTTTTGAAAAGAAAAATAAGAGGTACACCTGTGAGGGCATTGAGTTTCAGAGCTTCCTGTGTTTAGGTTAGCATTTTGAAAGCTATACATGTCTGTGTCGCTTGTTGCCATCTGTTGCTGCATGCATGGGTAATTCTTTGGAGAGTATGATTTTTAGCATGCTTGCTGACCAATAGATGTGCGTGGAGCAGTTGGATCACCTCTACTTGGATTTTATAGAATAAAGTGACTGGATGATGGAACCTCAGGAGCAGCAGCTGCAGAGTTAGGTTTGTAGCACATTGGCTGAACTCAATTCAAGAACAGCTGATTTCTTTTACACTTTTTCTAGAGGTTTTGTTTGTTTGTTTTTTGTTAGATAAGCTTGCTTTTTGAGGTTTATTGATGGGCGTTACATAACCTAACCAAGTGCATTTGGTTAAGTGTTTGTGATAAATAACTTTTAGTATTGTTATTTATGAGTTTTCATTTGACTGAAATGTTTGATTTTTTTTTTTTATTAAATCCACATCTTTAAATAGGGTTCCATGTTAGTTCACTTTGAGTTTTCTGAAGCTGTATTTTTTAATCTTAATATTAGTTTTCATTGGCAATTAAAAAGACAGCTGCATTAGTATACTGTGGAAAGAATTACTGTTATAAAAACGAAAAAGATACTAGCTTAGTCATCTGTTTCTTAAACTTTGTTAATGTTACAAGAAGAGGAGAATAGTCAATCCTCATTTCTGTTAATTGTTGGTATATGGAATGCATATTGTGTGGTCTGGTTAAATAAACAAGTTACTATGCTATTTGAGTGAAAGTATGACAGCACCTTTTATATAAAAAATATTACTTTCCTACTCTTTTAATGCTTATAGTTTTGGGATAGCTTTTGGGCTTTGTATTATTAGATTTAAATGTCTGGGGGGAAGTTCTTGGACCGTTTTGCTGGCTTGGTATGCTTCAGACTACTTAGCTTTGAGTCTGTAGGCATCCTTTCTAGTAGAACTGTGTGTGTTTTGACACAATTCGGGTTTTGACCTATAAATGAGTTTTCAGAGGCTTAGGGATTGATGAAATGTGGATTTTTGCTGAAATGTATGCTTTCATATACCTTTGCAACCGGGGGCAAGTTTATCATGGTTCCCTATATGAAAGCAGTAGGAGCACCTTCATTATTAGTGACTTTGATAGGAGATCGGGAACTTTTGCTTTGTTGTTGTTCCTTTTCTTTGTTACTAATGCTTCATAAAAATAGCTTGAAGTGAATTTTTATTAAAGGTGTGGATCTGTTTCTGTAATGCATAAATGAGAAGTGAAGGTTATTCAAATGAAAGAGAAAACTTATCTGTGTATTCGTTGTAAAGAAGACCTCTTTTTATTGTCACAAGAAGCTTCCTTAATCTTCAGCTGAAGAAATAGGGTGTTATTAACTGTGTGCTATGTTTTAAAGGATAGTCAGATTAATTTTATAGACTTAAAGCAAAAGTAGCAACATTCTTACTGTGTCTCTGTCTATGACTAATACATGTATAAAGTCTGTAGGACAAAGGGTGAAGTGCATAGGATTTGGGGTTTTTTCCCTCTTCCACTTCATGCTGTTGAAATGTGGGCAAAGATAACCTTTTGGGCTCTTAGGACAATGTTAAAAAGAAAATCATTGCGTACCCCCTTTCTCCCTTTTTAGGTCACGTTTAACTGAACCACCCGTGAGGCACACCAAAATGGCAATAGTGCTTGTCTTGGAAGGGTCCCTTCATAAGAGTTGCAGTGCACACATCCTGTTGCTATTCTTCCAGCTTGGCATGCTGATATCTGGAGTGAGGGCATAGTATGTAGCAAACTTGAATCATTTCACGCTGCTTGCTTGGCCTCCTATAATTTGAGATAATGGTATTTAAGAGTTTATAGCTGGCTTATGCATATCTTGCCTTTTGACACAGGGTATGCCAAATCTCTCTTTGGGTGGCATAGCTTTTTAATTAAAATGTGTTTATTTTTTCATACCTTGTTCAGTTATGTTTTATTCTTATGAAGGGTATTAGACTCATGTTTTGGGAACCTGAGTTCTTAGAACTTACAAAGATTTAGTAATGTTTTTGGCAGTGCTGGCTTCTCAGGCTTCAGTGTGTACCTTAAGTGGCTGTGTGGGAATTTGTGTTACTTAATCCTATGGTTGGTCTCCGAAACAGGAAAGATTATGGATGGTAGTTTCTGAAGAGGCAGCTAACACAACTAACATGCTGATTTGTTGGTGGAGACTGGGCTAAGACCAACCAACTCCTCCTGTTCAAGAAATTAAAACTGCAGTTCGATAGCAAAACATAGTTTTTATTGACAGCATTTGGTGAGATCTCTTTCAAAATAACTTTATAATTTCTGATTTAGCTTCTGGATTTCTAAAATAAAAAATAAAGGCAGTCTTAAGTATTTAAACCCACTTGTAATAGTGTTGGTATGCTATGTAGAATTTTCTTTTCTGTAGAAAACCGTTTAGTGCTACTGCTAGAGAACACAAAACATAGTGCAAGCAGAGGTGTATACTTCTCTAAAGTTACGCAGGAGAGGCTATTCATTTAGTGGGATCCTGATGTTCAATTCTGTTATTATGAAAGTTTTCTTATGTATTAGAAAACACAGGTGGTTCAGTTATTCCTGATACCCAGGTCCCCTTCCTTACAGTTCTTGACTAGACTTCAGTCTTGACTGAACTGGAAAAATGTAAGTAGTCTTACAGCCATGTACAGCACTGCTGATGCATCTGTGTCATGCTGGTGTCTGGCTACACCACTCCTTGATTGCTGCAGCTGAGCCTTTCCACTAAGATACATATTGATTTGTCTGGGGTCACTTGGAAAAGCATGTGATGTTCTTCATTATGCACATATGTGGGTTTCCTTTCATTTAAAAAAAAAGGAGGGGACAAAAATAAAATGCCAGATCCAAAGACTCAAAAGTCAAAGCCGACATGTAATCAAAACTGGGTTCTGTTTAGCCCTGTTGGAAGATAAGATCTGCTCTGAGTGTTCTAGAGTCTGTGATTTGCTGCCTGTTTGCTTTTGAAGACAAAAAAAAATATAGAATTGCATTTTACCAGCTCTTGAACTTGTTCTTGCTGTCTTCGTGAACAGCAGCACAAGCAGTCAAACTTCCAGTTTTGGATACAAGAGCAGTGATCTTGTAGTAAGACTCCTGTTTTTTCTTGTCTCTTACAGTGATTCCTCAAGAATGGAGTTAAGCAGTGGTAGCCAAAAACGCAAGCATCCTCTTGTCAGCTCAGCCTGGTGGCAGTGAATATGCTTGTGCTTTTTCCAGTGCTTTTTGTGTTTCTCTTTTACCACAGTGTTTGTAACCTGTGATGATATTGGAAGAGGAGAAAAAGTGTTAAAGGTTCTTTGTTGGGGAGCTCTGGCTTGAGTCCCTTGAGATTTATCTGTTCTCCCTTTGGGAAGCCCATTATTTCTTGCCTGAATTGTGATGCAACAAATACAAAAAAGCTAGAAAAATTACTTTTTTTCTCCCTTCCTCTTCATTGCAAGCACACGGCATGTCTGTGTTCATACCAATAACTGTATATGGATTTAATTGCATATTTTGTGCTGGAATATGATTATTTATTTAGTAGTATTTTACTAGTATGAACTCAGTCATCTAATTGCTAGTAAATTGCAAATCCTAAACAGAACCCTCTGATGAGCTCTGATAGAGCTCAGTACTTAGATAAGAAATTGTATAGGGAGCTGCTATGCTGGACGCTTTAGTACAGTTTATTGGAAGTATTGTTCATATCATTTTCCCTGTAAAATTATGTGCTGCAAAGTGTCTTCTTAATAGCTTTGAACTGATCTAAAGACTTGGTATTAGTAGAGCTGACTGGATGGCTTGTGTCCACATTCAGCATCACTAATGACTGTGAAAAACATACCTAAAACTTAATTAACTGAAAGAAAAATATATGCTGTCATATTTGCCAGGAATAAACCTTCGTGCACCATAATGAAATGTTGTTATTCAGCCTTCAAGTTGATATCTGCAGTTTGCTGTTACCTTTGGTCAAATGCCTGGATACACTTGAATTTCCATGAGATTTGATTTGTTCAACAGTGTTTTCTATGAGTAGATGTTCTGCAGTAGTGGGAATGCTATATGTAATTTTTTTAAAATTAACATAAATGGTTATATGATAAATGTAGTTAATGCTACGTGATCAGGATTATGTTATCTGCTGGAAATACAAACCAGCAGGGCAGAAACGATCCAGGAAGTTCCTGAAGTGTGTGTCTCCTGACTCCAGACGGTGAGGGAGAAAACCAGGGAAGTCACCTGCTGGACCTGTGATTTGTAAGCAGAGAAGGACTGGTGGGTGATGTGGTGGTCGGAGGCTGTCCTGGGCACAGTGATCATGCAATGATAGTTTTCAGTTCTTGGGGAAGTAAGTAGGGGAGTTAGCAGAGCTGCCATCTTGGACTTCCAGGGAGCAGACACTCTGGCCTGTTTAGAAGCCTGGTTGATGGAGTCATTCCTGAAGGCATTCCTGAAGGGCAAAGGAGTCCAGGAAGGCTGGACATTCTTCAAGAAGGAAATCTTCAAAAAGGTGCAAGGCTGGCACCATGTGCTGAAAGCTGAGCTAGCGGGGAAGAAGACTGATCTGTCTGAACAGAGAGCTCTGGCTGGAAATCAGGGGAAAAGAAGAGAGGGTACAACCTTTGAAAGAAGGGACAATCAACTTAGGAGGATTACAGGGATGTTTTGAGGTTACACAGAGAGAAAATTAGAAGGCCCAAAACCCAACTAGAACTTAATCTGCCTGCTACCATGAAAGACAGCAAAAATGTTTGTGTAACGTACATTAGCAACAAAAGGAGGGCCAAGTTAAATCTCCATCCTTTATTAGATATGGGGAGAAACATAGTGACCAAGGATGAGGAAAAGGTTGGAATGCTTAATGCTTTTTTTGCCTCAGTCTTTAATAAAAGTAAGACCAGTTGTTTTCTGGGTATCCAGTCCCCAGACCTGGAAGACAGGGATAGGGAGCAGAATGAAGGTTCCACAAGCCAGGGGGAAATGTTCAGTGACCTGCTACATCCCTTAGATGTGCACAAGTCTATGGGGCCAGATGGGATCCACTCAAGGGTACTGATGGAGCTGGCAGAAGTGCTCGTTGAACCACTTTCTGCCAGCAGTCCTGGCTACCTGGGGAGGTCCCAGATAATGAGAAGTTGGCAAATGTGATGCCCATCTACAAGAAAACCTGGAAGGAGGATCTGGGGACTACAGGCCTGACCTCTGTGCCAGGGAAGGTCATGGAACAGATCTTAAATGCCATCACGTGACACGTTATGGGACAATCAGGCAGTCAGGCCCAGTCAGCATGGGTTTAGGAAAGATGGTCCTACTTGACCAACCTGACCCTTCTGTGACGAGGTGACCTGCTTAGTGAATGAGGGAAAGGCTGTGGATGTTGTCTGCCTGGGCTTCAGTAAACCTTTTGACAGTGTTTCTCCCAGCATTCTTCTGGAGAAACTGGCTGCTTGTAGCTTGTGTGGGTGCCTTGTGTGTTGGGTGGAAAATTAGCTAAATAGCCAATCTCAGAGTGGTGAAGAATGGAGTTACATCCAGCTGGTGGCCAGTCACAAGTGGTGTTCCCCAGGGCTTGTTGCTGGAGACAGTCCTGTCTGATGTCTCTATGGATGATCTGGGTGAGGGAGTTGAGTGCACCCTTAGTCAGTTTGCAGATGACACTGAGTTGTGTAGGAATGTTGATCTGCTGGAGAGCAGGAAGGCTCTGCAGAGGCATCTGGACAGACTGGATTGATGGGCTGAGGCCAATGGTGTGAGGTTCAACAAGGCCAAGTGCCAGGTCCTGCACTTGGGTCGCAACAGCCCCGTGCAGTGCTGCAGGCTGGGAGCAGAGTGGCTGGAAAGTGGCAGAGTGGAAAAGGGACAGCAGCTGAACATGAGCCAGCATGTGCCCAACAAGGCCAATGGCAACATGGCTTCTATCAGATACAGTCTGGCTAGGCCCCATACACTTGTGAGGCCACAGTCTTGTGTCCAGTTTTGAGCCCCTCACTACAAAAAGGATATTGAGAGGCTGGAATGTGTCCAGTGAGGGGCAATGGAGCTGGTGGAGGGTCTGGAGCACAGATCTTAGGAAGAGCGGCTGAGGGACCTGGGGGTGTTCAACCTGGAGGACAGGAGGCTCAGGGAAGACCTTTTCACTCTCTATGCTACCTGAAAGGAGGCTGTAGCTGGGTAGGGTTGAGTTTTTTCTCCCAAGTAACAAGCGATAGGACAGGAGGAGATGTCTTCAAGTTGTGCCAGGGGAGGTTTAGTTTGGATATTAAGAAATATTTCTTCAGTGAAGAAGTCAAACATTCGAACAACTTCCTCAGTGAAGTGGTGGAATCACCATCCCTGGAGGTGTTTCAAAGATGTGTAGATGTGCTTAGGGATATGTTTTTGTGGTGACTTTGACAGTTCTGTGGGAGTGGTTGGAGCTGATAATCTTACAGGCCTTTTCCAACCTGAAGGATTCCATGACTCTGTATAACCATGTCTTTCCCTCTTGTTTCTCATCTTGCATTCATGGGAAAAAGAATGAATTAATTCAACAGTGTTCTGTCACGTCTTATAGGTTTTGGTTTACCCACTGTAAGTTTTCCCTATTTCACTTCATGTGTGGAGGTGGGGAAGTTTCTGTTCTCTCCCTTCTCCAACTTCTGTGCATGAAATGTGTACGTCTGATTTTCTGATGTTCTTGATCCTGACCATACGCGGTGCGTATTGCTACATAAATTTGGCCTTTTAGATAGCTCTTGATAAGTACAATAAATAGGCAGTAAATTAAATGAGTTGGGCAAAATTGTCACAGAAGGAGGTAGCAGATTGTCTTTGTATGGCAGGGCATTGCTGAGTGAGTGGCAGATTCTCTTCTGTAGTGTTGGAGAGCGGAAGTAGCAGGAGCATAATTGAGAATTGCTCCAAAGTGACGCTTTTTATTTCACATGAGAAAACTGAACTGTGCTGTCCTTATCCCCTTTCCATCTAAATCGCTGCATTTTAATGGAGAAACATCTCATCGCATTGTGTTGTGAGCGTGCATAAGGAGAACTCTGCTGCAGAATTGTTTGTTTGCCAGCTGTGGTAGGGCACTGGCTTTGGTGAGGAGCTGAGGGTCCACTGCAGTGTAGTATTCTGCATCTCTACAGTTCTGCCTTCAGTCAATATCATGTTTACCTTTTGTGTACTTTTCTACATTTGGTGTCTTTCACCTTTTCTACATTAGGTATGTGTCGTATTCTGGTTATCAGAGACAAAAGTGTATTCTTGCTTGAGAATTGCTCAGTTGAGTACATTTTTATTTGAGTGATGGTAGCATCCTGCACGTAGGATATAGAAATTTGACTTGTCATGTGTTCATTTTGTTTGTTCCGTTGCTTTTTGCCTTGCAGGAATACGGCTTGTTTTATGTTTGAAAGGTGGGATTTGTGGAAAATCAAAGGGGGGTTTTTATATATAACAGAGCTGCTGAAAATAGCAAGGGAAGGAGAAGAGGTTAATTATATGTATACTCTGCAGCATAGTCAAAACCCTGTCAAAGCTGGTGGAAAAAGAAAATTTCAGTCAAGCTGGATCAAACTCAGCAGCGAAAGCACGTCTTATCTCAGTGAGAAACAGCATGAGGAAGTTCCTAAAAGTGGATGGGAGGAGGATTTAGGAAATAAACTTTTTTGCTTATCCACAGAATGTTTGTAAAGACTGTTGATCTGTGTTTACTCATGGAATTTTGGCTCCATGTGTGCATTGCCTTTCTGGAATAAGCTAAGGAGTAAGGTTCTTTTGCTCAGTTGATTAACAGGGGTCGAAGAATTAAATCAGGAACAATTCTCAAGGTGAAAGTCATTTTGTTGCCATCTTTCCAGGTGAAACAAGGTAGCAAACTTCAGTTTTTCTCAGAAAGTTGGGATGTTTTAGAGCAGGGGAGAAAAGAAATCTAGTCCTTCTTTTCTTGTAATAGAATGCTAGGAGTACACTAGGGTTATGAAATTGTTATATGTAATCCATCATGTATGGTTTATGCTAACTGTACCTCTTGATTTAGCCTCCTCATAAGGGGAGACAAGTGGAGAAAGAAACGGTAGAGTCTTCTGGTTTTGTGTTTCCTCTCCTCCCTGGTGTACAAGATAAATAACTGCAGGAATGCAGGAACTTAAGTTTAAGAGAATGGTGGGACTGAATCTCAGCATGATGGACCATCTGAGCTCCCTCTATCTTACTTTAAAATGTTAACTCTAGCATTTCCAAAAATTATGCTCAGAGTGCAGTATCTTTGTTATCCTCCACTAATCAGTAATAACAGAGGCTTTTTTTTCTTTTCTGGTTTTGGATTCATCCCTCTTCTTTGCTTTCAACTATTGGCTTCCTTAAGGACATATCCTCTAGGATATGACATGGAATACATGCAGTAGAAGCTTTGTCCATCAGCTTTCCTGCTTCAAACACTCTTAACACTATCGCTGTGGTTATATAGAAATCCTTTGGGGAAGGAGAAAGCTTTAAACTCTGGTTGTGAGGAGATCTCTAATTGCAGGTTGTTAACTTCTCTGAACTGCTTATGCTCATTAATTTTGAGCCTGTGGTGTGATCTGACTGCTATTGACATTCCCTGCCTTTGGCTGTGGCAGCAGAACTTGGAAATGTGGAGTTTGTTGGTTACAGTGACTTGTTTAAAACATAGATTTTCAGATTTTTAGCTAAGGTGTGTTAGAAGTTTCATCACTTTATATGCATAAAGTTGACATGGAAAGATTGCTTCTGGAAGGTTTTCATTGGCTCAGTGGGGGAGCTGGTGAGAGCGAACCAATTTAAGTGCTTTGGGCCGAGGCTAAGTATAAACCTCAGGAGTTGTTAGCTGTTTGCTCCAACACTGCAGCGTGCTGCCTCTGCTCTCTCATCTGTCTGTTGGTTATGCCAGTGGAGCTACAGTGGGGATGCATAATGAGGTGGTTCAAGAAACTGGTCCAATCTGAAAATTTCAAAGAAAGCCTGCAGGGGTGGGGATGGGTGGATAGGAAGGGGGAGGTTCTCCTTAAAATAGTTCTACCTCTGAAGTGATCTCTTTGTTGAATTATTTAAATGTATGAAGTTATTTTGTATTAATCTGAACTGTTTCCCCTGTCTCCATGTGTGTGTGTGGCTGTAGTCTTAATCTCTCCCTGTTAGTCTCAGAAGACAAAGCTTACTGTGAGAATGCGTCTGCTTCAGTTTGTGGCTTCAGTATGAGGCAGATGCTGTGGAATCTGAAGTGTGGAGAAATGAGCAAAGTGATATTTAGAGGGCATAGGTTGTAGGAGACAAGGAGAAATGTTAGGGAAGGGAAATTTGTTGTTCTTCTAGTGTGAAAACCTTACACATGCTTGGAATTTTTTTGAGGGAAGTTCAAACAGTTCTTACATTTAGGAAAAATAAGGTTTCTCTCTAACTTTTTATCAATAAACATGATATGGCCTTGACTGTGTTTTCTTCTCAAGCGTGCCATAGCAGTAGTATTTGCACATCTTCCACACTCAAATTCCTCCTACATCTGCATTGATTTAGAGGGATGAAGTGCTAAATTCACAGGAAGAGTGATAACCTTGGCTAGTGAAAATTGAGAGTGCTAAAGCTAAATTTTTTTGTATTATCTTAAAGGAACTAAAACTATCTATAAGAGGTTTGGAAAGCAGAAGTTCAAGTACAGTTTCTCTGCAACTGAACAGTAATTCTTTGTTAGTTTAAATAGATCAAGGTTATATTTCTACCTGATTTTGATGTTATTGCCTATGATGTAAATAGGTGGTATTATCCTCAGCCATGGTTTTATACTAATCACTGGATATAATTCTTGTGTACAGTGCATGGCCTGTATTGTAAAAATACTTGCACATAACTGATAAAGATTTTATGTCAATTTACTTCATTTACCTTGAGGAGTTCCCAGGAGTCTTAGTTACAGGCTCATTGCACCAGGCATTATAAAAAAAGAATAAAAAAAATTAATTGTATAGACTGCATTGAACAGAAAAGAAAGACATATTACAGGTAATATTTAATGCAACCCTTACAAGTATTCATCTTAGCAACTTGTCATCAAGGCTACTGCTTAGTATGAAAAATGATAGAAGTTAATTAAAAATAATGTGTTAGGGTGGTGAGTTCTTTTTTTCCACTGTATAGTTCTGAGTATATTAGATACTGGATAAATTTCTGCACAGAAAGTAGGAGCTTGGGCAGATAGAACCTGGCAACCCTGCTTGCACTTTTCTGTTTTCTTCTTGCAATGAGTAATTGACTTCTCATTTTCACTGCTTTGTAACTGAAAGGTGAAGGTTTAGTGGGTGTTACGATGCCTTTGCTGAGCCTCCTGTCTCACACGTCTGAGAAGGAGCAGATCGGAAATTGTTCTTGAAGTGGATATTCCAATTTTGCTGGGTAGCCAAAGCAGATACCATGTTTGACTGTTTGAAGACATTGGAGGTATTGGACACAGGTGACTTTGCAATGAGAGGTATGTAATGAGTTGCCAAAATTTTTGGAGGACTAGTGAGGTGGATCAGGATGTGCAGTCAGCTGGATTAGTATGTGCAATCAGCTGATCTGCTGCTTGGAGAAGAAAAAAAAGATAAGCTGAGGGTTCAGTATTATTTTCATTTTGATGTTAGGAAGAGTTGTTTGACTATTGTGTAAAGGTGAAGAGCCTTTTAAATATGAACGCCTGATTTCAAGTGCCCTTCAGTAGCCATGCCACTTAAAGCAGTTCCTGCTGTGTCCGTTTTGCTGGTACAGATGTTTGTGTAATGATACAGTGAATGGATCTGTCAGGTCAGAAATGGCTCTTCTCCCTCGCAGCATTTTCTCCACTGTATCAGTTCCCTGATGTGACTTGCACGTGAATGGCTGTGTTAACACCATAGAGGAGGCTGGACCTCTTAAACTGGGCAAGAGAAGACTGACTCTGTTTGTGAAACCAAAATTGTTTTAATCTTTGACATAAAATGGAATCTGGCCAATTTGCATAGGTTCTTATTAAAATAGCAATGTCTTATAAAAATTTAAATGGATAACTTTCAGCAAGAGGTTGGTGCATTTTTGAAAGCTATTTAAGTGCATCTGTGCTGTTGACTGAGACTTAGAACCAATGGCATAATAAAATCAGACCTATACAACCAGCCAAAATTCTACTGAACTTTGATCATTAGTTATATTTGTAGAAATACATGTTTTCATAGTATTACAACTTAAATATTGACTTACAGCAGAAGTTGTTCCTTTCAAATTCCTTCTTTCTTCATGTTTAGAAATAAGAATTTAACAGTACACTTCACTAAAAGTGCAAAGTGGTATTTTAGTTTTTTTCACTTAGTAAGGAAAACTTGCAGATGCAAAAAAGTCTGTGCATTTCTAATTCGGTGTTATACAATTTTTTTAAAAAAATATTTTGGAAGTGGGGGGAAGAAGCAGCATCCAAGTAATAGCCACATCCAATATTTGATTATTTTTTGTTGATGTTTGTTTACATGATGCCTTTTATTATAGCAGTTGAATGTTCCGAATATGTCTGCTCACATCTCCCCGGCGAGATAGGAAGGTAGACTGACTCAGGCTTACTGTGGTTAGGCTTTTTCTGTGGTCACTTAAGGAAATACATGGAAAAATAAGTGAATGTAGACCTTATCTAGCACAATAATCCCCAGAGCATTCCCCTCTCTCAACTGACAAAGCTCACTGTGCTCCTTCTGCCACGCTCATCTGTTCCTCCCCGTTCTGTGAGAACCATTTCCTTAATTGTTTGGATTTTAGCTCATGCATACTGACTTTCTGAAAAGCTGTACAGACATTTTGGTAAAGAAGGCATAGTGTCTCTGTGAGATGATGGAAGCTAGTTACAATCCTCTTGGCCAGGTTGTAGCTCATTTGAAGATTTTTTTTGGTAAAAGTTTTTACTAGGCAGGACAAAATTAAGTTTTGGTGGGGTGTTTGTTTTTGTCAAGACCAGGATTACCACTGATTTGCAGGATGTGTTGCTAATATGTGTTATTAATAGACACTTAAGCATGTGTAACAACTACATATGGGTGTTTCTAAGATATGCTGTGATTTTTCAGAATTATAAAATTCAGTTTCCTTTAATGCAGTATTCTGGGTTTAATTCAATTCTTTATCTACTTTTCAAGATATTTCAGTTTAGCTACTTCAATAGGGTCTGGCACTCTGCGTGGAAATTTATTGTATCCTCTTTCAGCTTTGAGTGGTGTAGTAAGGTTTGTCTGACAGAATATACCATGATGGCTTGGTGAGAACTAGATCTGACTGTAGTTTTCTCTGAAAGTGTGGTGGTGGTGAATAATATCAGAAACACGACTTTTTGCAAGAAGTGAGTAGTAATTGTTACTGCTTGGACAAACTGATGACTCTTTGAAGGGCTGACTGTCTTAGTTTATTTCTACACCACACCTAATGTTGAAAACAAGTATTGATTATTCTCCCTTTTATTTTAAAAAGGCATCCAATGTAGAAGAAATAAGTTATATCTGTTACTATGTTAAATGCAGTCTTAGGTTTGATATTTAAATTCATCTACTTGTGGCACTGGTGGCTGATTTGCCTTCTCTTAAAAGCAGCAGACAATGTTCCTCCAAAACTGAAACAAGGTCAGTCTATTCGCAGCCATTGATCAGGTGTGCAAATAATAACTCTGTACCTGCAGAAATGAGGGTTAGCAACTTGGCCTTGACAATACATGTCAGTACATGGAAATCCTTTTTTCCTGTATTTCTGGTTTAATTGGAGCATGGGCATTGTTTACTTACAAAATACGCCCCTGAATTGCTCATGCTCTGGTCTGGTTTGGTGGGGTTGTTTTGGTTATGTGTGTTCTATGCTAGCTTAAGAAGATACAATGAGGAAGGACAGAAATAGTAATTTTTGTGTTTTGTATTAGTTGAGGCAAGAAATGGCTGTAAACTTACGTACATCTGTTATAAGTTACGTACAATGCTGCTGCACAGCGTTTAGCAAGTAAGTCCATTTCACTCAGAACCCTGGACACTCTATAAGCCCCCCAACTTCTTTGTGTACATTTCGGACTGTGGAAAATACCATCTTACTGTTTGTCACCTGCCTTTTCTTTCCTGATAAGCATGCTAGGAAGTGAGACGCTTTTGACAGAGCACTAAAGATACATTGCATTTGACTGCTGCCTGAGACTGCTCTGCACAGATGGATCGCAGTAGTCAACCTAAATCTAAAGAAAATTTAATGAAGTGGAAAGACCTCACTTATGTCCTACTGAATGAGCTGAGGGTGGTTTCGTTTGCTCCTTTGTAGGCTTATGTCAAGAATTAGGAGTATCCTCACAGCATTTTGGTTTTTAGCTCACTTGTTATGAGCTGTCTGTAGTGATGCACTGCTATGTTGGCATCAGTGTTACGTGGGAAGATCTCAGCTGCTGTCCTGTTATTTGTCCAGTCTTTGATAATCAGTACAAGAAAGGTTTTAAAGGTTTATGTGGCTTTAAAAGAAAGCCTAGCATGGTATATTGCAGAAGATCGTTCCACAGAGTAATTTTGGTGTGGGCGTACTGATGAATGCTGTTAATCAGCACTGGTTGCAGGCACTCAGATACACATGCAGGAACCATTGGAAGATGCTTACATACGGGTGACTAACATTGGATACGCTAGCTCACAGTGAGCTCGCAGTGCAGTAGCTTCGTATTTTGAGAACTCGTATGTTAACAATGTTCTGTAAGGTTGTTTCAAATGATTAAACAAGAAACAAATTCTGCATTATGCTTAAAAATAAGTTCACATGGAGAAAGTAAATTCACAGATTGCTTGAAATAACTTCACGTTTCACAAATAAGTCTGAGATTTGGATAAGAGGACCTATTGCTTCTTTCTATTCAAGACTTCAGTGCAGTAATTCCATAAGTGAGGCTGTTTTTTTATCACCCACGCAAGCTTTTAATATGCTTCCTTTGTTCCTGCCAGGTTGCAGGCAAATTTTGATTACTGGGCTATTGGGGAAGAAATGAATGTGTTTGGAGCAGAGTAAAAGTGCTTAGCCTAGTGAGTGTAGTCTGCAGTGTCTAGATGGATATGCTTAGATGGCTCTACAGCTACAGGCTATAAATACTTTAAAGTCACGCAGCTTTACTGAGAGAGCTGCATGCACGTGTAGCAAGTGTGATGCTGGCGTAGTGGAAGCTTTGCCAGAATCTTACCTTCCCTTTGAATAAACGACGAAGGCTTTGGGTATTGTGTGTGTTGGAAAATACTGTAAATATGTGTAATTTGTCACTGTTAACAGAGCACTTATGTGGAGGTAGGACTTTGTCCCTTCTGCTGGAGATGGCATTGTGAATGTGTACCACCATTATGGAGTTTTACGTGATTGTGCTGTAGTCTCTAACTGGTGCATTGTCCTCTTGAGTTTGTGCATGAGGAGGTGTATGTTCCAGCCAAAACAGTTTTCTTTAAAGGCTTCCAGTAAAAAATTAATAAAATGAATACTTTCTTTTCACGTGGGTGTGGGCAGATGTTGAAGGCCTTATCTATCTGAATGTATTTTATTAACAAGGCTTGTCCAGGGGGTTATTCTCAGTGGTTTTGCTGAGAACATAGCACTTAGATCTAAGCACTTTACAGGGTTGTTACTATTAAGAAAGGCTAGTGCTGTAGTAATTGTAACAGCTCTGTATTTATAGTACATTAATGGCAGGAAATGTGCTATATGTCTTAAGTTATCAGTGATGGGTTGGAGCATGTCCTATCTTTTTTTACTCCTGTTATTAATGAAATGCCTTTTTTCTTTTTGGCAGCTATTCTACCATTTATGTTACTCAAGTTAGGCTCCATGTGAGATACTCCAAGCAAGTATTGTCCTGATGAAAACTTTTTATTTGTCAGGGTAAATTCCAAGATTGAAAAAAAATAATAAATTGAAGGAGAAAAATATGTTCTCCCTTTTTTGAGTTAGCACATATAACTTCTGGACTAAATAAATGTTACATGATTGCATGACATTATGGAGGATAAGAATTTGTGCCTGAGGTTGACCTTTACTGTATCTCTGTTCTTAAGGGCATTTTACAGCATCTTATGCTATTTTTCTATTCATTATATAATTAAAATGATTCTTTTTTAATAGTGAAGAAGTCTTAAGAATGTTTGCCAGCCTTGTTAACGTACAGTAGCTTGAAAATGTAGCACTTTTCAAGCCTGTTGGTAGAGTTACAGAGAATGAGTATCATCAGAGATTAAAGTTTTTGTATGATGTAAGGCAGAAGAGGCTTCCTGCAAGCTTGTCCAGACTATGCAAAGTAAGCTTTGGTAAAGTCGTGTTTGAAAATTGAGTCTGAGCTTCTGTGGGAGACTGAGTCTGTGAGAGGATGGAAATGTTGCTTTCATGAAAAGAGGATGCCAAGCACGTGATGGCCAGGGCGTGCACACAGTCTCCGTAGCATGTGAGTGCTGCTGATTGCAGAGCCCCAAACTGCTTATCTAGAGAAGCTGCTTTTAACATCTGCCAGTTACAGTAGATGTTCTCCTACCTTTAGCTTGATAACCTTCCTCTATGTATGTTTTTTTTTCCCTTTTCCCCCCCTCTGGTTTATTTTTGCCTTATAACAGCAAGTCACACAAGAAAAGAAAGAATCTTGCCTTGGGTATCCCAATTTTAGTCCTACCTCAATAGGGCTGGAGCTTCAAACTGATGAAACATCAAAAGGAATGATTCAGAAAAAGGAGGGGCTTATCCATAATAAGCCTGAAATGGACAGATTGGCACACTGTGGCATTCATAGAAGTGTTATTCATGTGATACATGTAGTCTTTAAAATGCTAAAAAAGTGGAAGTTCAGCAGAACAGTGGATCTCTCTTATGACACTTAAAATATAAGATTAAAACAGCAGTAAAGTTGACTTCCTAGAAGAAGAGAGACAGAATTTGAAATACTAACAATTTGACAGTTCCCTTTTGATTCTGGTAATATTATTATGTACATCAAGCTGCATGAACCAAGGCTGCAATACAAAGATGCCTTTGAGTTAGGAGAGGGGCTGCGGAGACATGCAGTGCTGTGGGGTGGTTTTGTGCCTGTGTGTTCTGTAGCCTACATACACAGATACTAGAAAGCCAGATGAAAGACTATACCGGTAGAGTTAGAGTCTTCTGTAGATTACATACATATTAATAAAAAAATAACCTTGACAGGCAGACAGGAAAAGAACGGGGTGCCACATCTTGCCTGCATCTCATTTGTGTGCCTAGTTTTTTTGTGAGTTTGGTAATCTGCGTGAAAAAACCTTAGGTGCAAAGCTAGACTTTAATTCTCTGTCAGTTAAATTGAACATGGCAAACACAAAATATGGCTAAATACGAAAACATAATGCAGACAAGTCTTCCAGGAAGTCTCCAATCTGAGGAGCCAGAGTTCTGTTTCCTGGAAAAGTGTGAGCATTGTCTTAACATTCTCTTAAAGGAAGGAGTCTCTACAGGTGACTTTATCAATTTTTTTTTTTCAGGAAGAGAAAATCACAAGGTTTTTCAGAAATGAAGTGCTTTTGTCATCTGCTAATTTGGGGGTTTGGGTTTTTTCTTTTTGTGTTTGTTTGGTTTTGGTTTTTAAAGGCGGCGTAAATGCATACACTTGTTCATTACTGTACTTTTCTTAATGCATACGGTAATGTGTCAGGCTTTTATAGAGGGACTAGCCAGGTTCCTCAAATAATTTTGCAGTTGTGGTCAGGTCCTTGAGGGTGAGTCATAATTCCACATACTGAATAATATGTTGAAATACATAGGAGAGCCTTCCTGGAGTGTGTTTACTTGTGAGTTCATTATGTAAATGTAGGTGATCATATATAGTATTCCAAAATTCATATTCTGACTGACAAGTGTTTTCATTTATTTTTCATTCAAGGTAGTATAAAAGTCCTAAGGGATGAAGTTGTAGACTGTTTTGCTCAAATAGAGTGAACTTGTTTCAACTTTCCATCCTGTAAAGCAAAGCAGATGGCGGGGGAAGGAAATGCGATGTGTTGTCTTGTGGTGGTTTTCACCTAGAAGTGTCACTGGAATTACTCAGGAACTGAGCATTGACTATGCTGGTGCCAGTTCTTTCATACATTCCTTTCACTGGGTTATCATGGTTTGAGCTTTGGTCAGTTGTATCTTGAGTGTTTGCTAACAGAGATTTTTCCCAGCATGAAACATGGACCTTGGATATCATTCCTGTGGTAAATCCAAGTGTGGTTTGAAAGTCTTGCAGGGTTCTTGTCATGTCTCTAAACATGGTAGCAAAATACTTGGATTACTCCCAATATTAGCCATAGGGAATAGCTGGAGGGTGAAGATTGCTCTCCTTTGCTTTGCAAACACTGTTGGAAGTTTCTCTCTTCAGGGACACATAAACACAGCCAGTTAGTAAATGATGGTGGGGAAATATTAATGCTGACAATGCACTGCAACTGATAAGAGGCTACTGGCCTGCATTACTTAGGAGGCTGGCAGGTTGCAAGAAGAGGGGGTTAAATATTGATGTACCAGGAAGTAGGAGACAAATACTAAATTTTAATTGCTGTCAAAACAGGGAAATGGAGCAGGGTACTGGTGTGACTGGGAAATATATTATACCTTTTTTATTTCCCTCTCTTTTTCTCCATATTTAGGAGGGCTTTCGAGCTACTGCTCTGCTGCTGAACAGCATGCAGTCCTTTCGGGAGCAAAGTAGTTATCACGGAAATCAGCAGAGCTACCCGCAGGAAGTGCACACTTCATCCCGACTGGAAGAGTTCAGCCCTCGCCAGCAGGCCCAGATGTTCCAGAGCTTTGGAGGAGGTGCTGGCAGTGGACGTCGTGGAGCAACAGGAGCCTCTACAGCAATGCCTGGTGAGAGCTCTGGCCATCAGAGCTACCAAGGTTTCAGAAAAGAAGCAGGAGAGTTTTACTATATGGCTGCCAACAAAGATCCAGTGGTGTCAGGAGGGCAGCAGCCGCCTCAGCGCAGGCCTTCTGGACCAGTACAGAGCTATGGGCCCCCTCAAGGGAGTAGCTTTGGGAGTCAGTATGGGAGTGAGGGACACGTGGGCCAGTTCCAAACACAGCACTCGACCCTTGGGGGTGTATCTCACTATCAACAGGATTATACTGGTCCTTTTTCTCCAGGGAGTGCCCAGTATCAGCAGCAGGCTTCTAGCCAGCAGCAGCAGCAGGTGCAGCAGCTGAGACAGCAGATCTATCAATCTCATCAGCCTTTACCCCAGGCTTCCAGCCAGTCTGCTTCTAGCACCTCACACTTGCAGCCAATGCAGCGTCCATCCACCCTGCCTTCCTCTTCTTCTGGCTACCAGTTACGAGTGGGTCAGTTCAGCCAACACTATCAGCCACCTTCGTCATCCTCCTCCTCCTCTTTCCCTTCCCCACAGCGTTTTGGCCAGTCAGGACAGAATTATGACGGAAGCTACAACGTGAATTCTGGGTCGCAGTACGAAGGCCATGCTGTGGGTTCCAATGCACAGGCCTATGGGACCCAGTCAAACTACAGCTTTCAAACTCAATCGATGAAAAGCTTTGAGCAGTCTAAGCTGCCCCAAAGTGGGCAGCAGGGGCAGCAGCAGCAGCATGCATCTCAGCATGTGATGCAGTATTCAAATACTGCCACCAAACTCTCTCTTCAAAGTCAGGTGGGACAGTACAGCCAGACTGAAGTTCCTGTGAGGTCACCGATGCAGTTCCACCAAAACTTCAGTCCAATCTCTAATCCATCTCCTGCTGCATCTGTGGTTCAGTCTCCAAGCTGCAGCTCTACCCCTTCTCCACTCATGCCAGGGGGAGAAAATCTCCAGTGTGGGCAAGGTAACATGTCCATGGGTTCTAGAAACCGAATCCTGCAGATGATGCCTCAGCTTAGTCCTACACCATCTATGATGCCAAGCCCTAATGCTCATGCAAGTGGATTCAAGGGGTTTGGACTGGAAGGACTGCAGGAGAAAAGGCTCACAGATCCAGGGCTGAGCAGCCTGAGCGCTCTAAGTTCACAAGTGGCCAATCTGCCCAACACAGTCCAGCACATGTTACTCTCAGATGCCTTGGCACCTCAGAAAAAGAGTTCCAAAAGATCATCTTCTTCCAAGAAGGCCGACAGCTGCACAAATTCAGAAGGCTCCTCCCAGGCAGAGGAGCAACTCAAGTCTCCCATGGCAGAGTCCCTGGATGGTGGCTGTTCCAGTAGTTCAGAGGATCACGGGGAAAGGGTGAGACAGCTGAGTGGCCAGAGCACCAGCTCAGACACCACTTACAAAGGGGGTAATTTAGAGAGACCCAACTCCTCACCAGCACAAGGCTCTCAGAATGAGCCATCAAAACTCAGCAGCAGCCCTGCAGCTAGGGAAGATGTGGCCTCCCCTGATGGGAAAGAAGCTGTTGTGGCTGTGGAAAATGCCCCAAAAGTGAACGAAAAGGCGGTGGGGGTGATTGTCTCCCGAGAAGCCATGACAGGAAGAGTAGAAAAGTCAGGTGGGCAAGATAAACCTGCGCAAGATGATGCTGCCACAGCCCCTCAGGCACCAGCTAGCACTAGTGGAGCAAAAGAAGCTGGGCATGCAGGGACACAGCAAGAAACTCAAGGAGGAAGTAAAGGGAGCAAAAGTGGAGATAACACTAACCATAATGGGGAGGGGAACAGCCAGCCTGGTCATACAGTTGTTGGGCCAAACTTTCCTGCAAGAACAGAATCTTCCAAGTCTCCTGGCAGTTTAAGATACAGCTACAAGGATAATATAGCACCTGGTGTACAGAGAAATATTGGTGGCTTTCCACAGTATCCTTCTGGTCAAGAAAAGGGGGATTTTCCAGGGCATAGTGAGCGCAAAGGCCGTAATGAGAAGTTCCCTAGCCTCCTGCAGGAGGTTTTACAGGGATACCACCATCACCCGGACAGAAGGTATTCTAGGAACGCACAGGAGCATTCCGGGATGGCTGGGAGTTTGGAGGGAGCCATGAGGCCCAATGTTTTAATTAGTCAAACCAATGAATTGACCAATAGAGGCCTCTTAAACAAAAGCATGGGGTCCCTCCTGGAAGGCCCTCACTGGGGTCCCTGGGATAGGAAGTCTAGCAGTGCAGCTCCAGACATGAAGCAGATAAATTTAGCTGATTACCCTATTGCTAGAAAGTTCGATGTGGAGTCTCAGTCTGCTGCTCATGAGGGGGGAGCGCTCTCAGAGAGGAGATCAGTGATTTGTGACATATCTCCATTAAGGCAACTTGTAAGAGATCCTGGCCCTCACCCCATGGGGCACATGGGTCCTGAGGCCAGAAGCGGAAGGAGTGAACGTCTTGCCCCTGGCTTGAGCCAGTCAGTAATACTCCCTGGTGGTTTAGTATCCATGGAAACCAAGATGAAAGCTCACAGTGGGCAAATAAAGGAAGAAGATTTTGAACAGTCGAAGGGCTCAGCTAGTCTCAATAATAAAAAAACAGGAGACCATTGTCATCCTGCTGG
The DNA here is from genome assembly GCA_013397935.1 of Dasyornis broadbenti. Taxonomy (NCBI): domain Eukaryota; kingdom Metazoa; phylum Chordata; class Aves; order Passeriformes; family Dasyornithidae; genus Dasyornis; species Dasyornis broadbenti. The sequence continues at coordinate 120,860 of VZRN01000754.1, read as the reverse complement.
CATCAAGCATGAATCTTTCCGAGGCAATGCCAGCCCTGGAGCTGCAGTCTCTGATGCTGCTCCAGACTACATGCCCCAGCAGGACAGCAGATCGACACAGATGAGACGAGCACCTGGCAGAACTGGAAGGGGTAAATCACCCTCTCAATATCAGGATCTTGCTGATAAGCTGAAAATGTCACCAGGCAGAAGCAGAGGCCCAGGGGCAGATCTGCATCACATGAACCCACACATGACATTATCTGAAAGAGTTAGCAGGGGTTCCTTGCATTCTGTCTACCCTCAGAATTCAGAAGGCCCATCTCTGGCTTCGGCATATCATGCAAATGCTAGGCCTCATGCTTTTGGTGACCCCAACCAGAGTTTGAATTCCCAGTATCATTACAAGAGACAGATATACCAGCAACAGCAAGAAGAATACAAAGATTGGGCAAGCAGCACTGCTCAGGGTGTGATTGCTGCAGCTCAGCACAGGCAGGAAGGAGCAAGGAAGAGCCCAAGACAACAGCAGTTTCTGGAAAGAGTAAGGAGTCCCCTAAAAAATGACAAGGATGGAATGATGTACCTTCAAGGTAGCTCTTACCATGATCCTGGAAGCCAGGATGCTGGACGCTGTGTCATGGGGAGTGACAGTTCTCAGAGCAAATGCACCGATCTGAAACACGGCAACCAGAAGTTGCAGCATCATGAATCTGGTTGGGACCTCTCTCGGCAAACTTCTCCTGCCAAAAGCAGCGGCCCTCTTGGAGCAGCCAGCCAAAAAAGATTTTGCCCTCAAGAAAGCGATGGGCATCGACGAGAAGAATCTACAGATTTGCCCAAGCCTAGTAACATGCTCAGGCTCCCTGGCCAGGAAGACCAGTCTCCTCAAAACCCATTAATTATGAGGAGGAGGGTCCGTTCTTTCATCTCGCCTATCCCTACCAAAAGACAGCCACATGATATGAAGAACAGTGGCAGTGAAGATAAAGGGCGACTGATGACTTCAGCAAAAGAAGGAGCTGATAAAACATACAACTCCTATGCCCATTCATCTCAAAGCCAAGATGCTGGCAAGTCAGTTGCAAAGGGAGATTCCTTCAAGGACCTGCCAAGTCCTGATAATAGGAATTGTCCTGCTGTTTCCCTCACAAGCCCAGCAAAGACCAAAATATTGCCCCCAAGAAAGGGGCGAGGATTAAAACTGGAAGCTATTGTTCAAAAAATCACATCTCCCAATATTAGGAGAAGTGTTTCTACCAACAGTGCTGAAACTGGTCCAGATACTGTCACTCTTGATGACATCTTGTCCCTCAAGAGTGGACCTGAAGGAGGAAATGTGGCTGGACATGGACCAGAGACTGAGAAGAGAAAAGGAGAGATGTCAGATCAAGTGGGGCCAGCAAGCCAGGATACAACTGGTGAAAAAATTGTTCCAAGATCTTCAGAAGAGTGGCAAAGCAGTGAGGATGATAAAAACAAAAAAGAGGTCCCTGAAACTGCCAGTGTTGGTAAAGAAGGAGCAGGACCCAGTGCAGCACCACCACCTTCTCAGAAGTCAGGTGGTCAGGGAAGGTCTGATGGATCTGTAAGTGGAGCTGGAACTCTGACCTTTTCCGACTCAAAAACAATTTCCCCTTCCAGTGTGTTGATTTCTGAACCAAATCCAAAGTCTGAGGAAAAAGATGGAGATGTGACAAACATTTCACCCAAGCCAGATGGTTTCCCTCCAAAGGGATATTTCCCCTCTGGAAAGAAAAAGGGGAGGCCGATTGGGAGTGTGAACAAGCAGAAGAAGCAGCAGCAGCAACAGCAGCAGCAGCTGCCCGTGCCCCCACCGCCCCCACCAGTCCCATCACAGCCTGCAGAAGGGGTCGGTGCTGGTGAGCCAAAGCCCAAGAGGCAAAGGAGGGAGAGGCGAAAACCTGCAGCACAGCCACGGAAGCGGAAGCCTAGACGGGCTGCTCCAATTGTGGAGCCTCAAGAACCAGAGATCAAGCTTAAATATGCTACCCAGTCTGTAGATAAAACTGACTCCAAGAATAAGTCCTTTTTCCCTTATATTCATGTGGTAAACAAGTGTGAATTAGGCGCTGTGTGCACAATCATAAATGCGGAGGAAGAGGAGCAGAACAAATTGGTGAGGGGTCGGAAAGGACAGAGGTCTTCGACACCCCCTCCTAGCAATGCGGAGAGCAAAGTGCTGCCCACCTCAACTTTCATGCTGCAAGGCCCTGTAGTAACGGAGTCTTCTGTCTTGGGGCATCTGGTTTGCTGCCTGTGTGGCAAATGGGCCAGCTATCGTAACATGGGTGACCTCTTTGGTCCTTTCTACCCCCAGGATTACGCAGCTACCTTGCCCAAGAACCCGCCTCCAAAGAGGGCCACAGAAATGCAGAGCAAAGTCAAGGTACGGCACAAAAGTGCTTCTAATGGTTCCAAGACAGATACTGAAGAGGAGGAGGAACAGCAACAACAGAAGGAACAAAGAAGCCTGGCTGCTCATCCCCGCTTTAAGAGGCGGCACCGCTCTGAGGACTGTAGTGGAGCCTCTCGGTCACTTTCAAGGGGAGCTTCTTGTAAAAAAGCAACCGCTGATGGTGGCAGTGGTGGTGAAAAGACTCCTTTGGACTCAAAACCGTCTATGCCCACTTCAGAAGGTGGCACTGAGCTGGAGTTACAAATTCCTGAACTACCTCTTGACAGCAATGAATTTTGGGTCCATGAGGGTTGTATTCTCTGGGCCAATGGGATCTACCTGGTCTGTGGCAGGCTCTATGGGCTGCAGGAAGCTGTGGAGATTGCAAGAGAGATGGTGAGTACCTAACCTTGCTATATAAAATTATTTTCTTTCATTCGCAAATATATACCATTTGGATTACTAGTTTTCCTTGTTCTTCTCTCATGTCTTAAACAATCAGCTTTCATCTTTAATAAATCTTTAGTGACGTCCTTTTGATGGTCTCATTTAGATCTCTGCCACACCTGAGCAGGCAAGATTTTTTGGACATCAAAAAATGCTGGGTGCTCATTACCTAGTAAAAGTTCTGGACGTCCAAAGGCTTTCTCGTGACTACAGTGATCTCTTTTCCCTTCCTTATTTTATCCTATTAGATATTTAATGTCTTCTAGGGCTCTTCTTGGAGTCATACAGTGAAAGGACAAGTGGTAGCAGACAAAAATTGGAGCAAAGAAAATTCCAGTTCAATCAGACAAAAAAATTCAGTGGGGGTAGTCAAAGATTGGATTGAGGGAGGGAAAATGACATAAAAGCTGTGGAGTGCCCTGGTTTTCAAGATGCAGAATTCGGTACTGGGCAAGGCCCTAAGCATATTTACATCTGAAGTCAGATCTACCTTCAACGTTTGCTCTGCTTTCAACAGGGACTCCTTCCAGTGTGAGTTACTCTGCACTGTAGTACATATTACACTAGTGTAGGAGAATTTACAATTCTTGCAAAATAGGGTGGATAGAGTAGATGTGCAAAGGTCTGTGAGCATTGAGTGAAATGTGTGGGTTTAGTAATGATGAATTCAATATTAATTATACCACAAATGATACTGATAATTGACTTTCTCCAGAGTGCGAGTATACAATGAGTGAGAAGAAACAGGTAAAATTAAATCAGGAACAAAGGAAAAACTTTATTCACAACCATCTGATTGTGGATGGACACACTCACTATTGATTTCCTGAAGCAGAGGCTGATGCTTTAAAACCACAGTTATGTGCCTTGCTTTGCCATCATCAGTATCCTGCATCCAGTTATTTATGGTTATCTTTGTTTCTGTTGTGCTCTGTCCTGGGTCAGACCATGGAGGAGGCATAGAACTACTTTTTCCTGTTGCCTTCAGGTTCTTCCTCTTATAAACAGTCTTGGGATCCAGTTTTTATCTTCTTTCCTCTGTGTTGTTACATATAACATGCTTGTTTCCCTCCCCATGAGCTTTTTCTCTTCAAGTTTGATTTCTGCTTTGTTCTGAATTTTCACTCAACTATTCTTTGACAGTAATTACATGCTTCTTTGCCCTAACTTGATTTGGCTTGCATTCTTGTTTCTAGTCTCTCATTAAACATAGTCAGTTAATTTCATTTGGTTTTCATCGAGCCATGCCTGCGTGCTTGTTCTGATGCAACTGCTGAATTTTTTATCTCTGATAATTGCAAGATTTCTTTCAGGTTCTCCACCGCTATTTGGATTCTACTTGCAGTGTAGCCGTGCTTTCATTTTTCTGGTAGTTCACCAATATTTTGAATTGTTATATCTCCAGCCTGATTTTTGCTTTTTACTGTGTGAAGGATGTGTCTTTCACTTAGGGTTCTGGTTTTCCCAATAGCAAATGCCTTCTCTACAAGTTCTTGAACCACTTGAGTTATCCTCCAGTGATCCCTTTTGTCTCTGTACGTGCAAAGGACATAAGCCAGCTGTGCTAAAACATGCTGTTTTGAGAGGCTATAATCAAACTTGTTAAGTAATAGCAGCCCGTTATCCACGTTTTTGTATGGGTTTTGCATATTGTTTGACATCTAGTTCGTTCTCTGCATGGAATCTTTGACTTTCTGATTGAATATGCTTTGGCCTACCCTTTATCACTTTCTTCCAACTGTTACAATCATCTCCTCCTTACAAGTAAAATATTTTTTCCTCTTCTTCTTAACCTTTTCATCCGCCCTTATGGTGCCTGACAAAAATATCTCCTTATCTCCCTTGAACTTTGTGTCCTTTTCCTCTACCTCTTTCCCTTAATCAGTTGCTCAACTCCTGTCATCTCTTTTCCTTCATAATACCAGTAGACATCAGTGTTTCTCATTTTTTTTAAAAAAAAGGACTGTGCAAAATGCCTGTGGCCTCTCTTGCCTTTGCAGCTACCTCTTAATTTCCTTTATCTTTTTTCATCTCAAAGTTCTTTGAGTGCTTTGTCTGGGGCTTTTGTCCTCCACTGTGGCTTCATTTGTGCTCTACAGCAATTGTAATCAGTGTTTACGGTGATCTTTTCCCAATTAAGGTTCAGATCCAGTGCCTTAATTTTCCCTTTTTTTTGTTGACTACATTGTCACTATCAGCTGTGCTGCTTTTGAAGTGTTGTTCCACCTTTGTTTTCTGTCTGTGTCTTCTGATTACCTCCTTGCTTTCCACCGTATTTTGCAGAGGCTGTTCATTACTCCATGCTTTTTCTGTGGGGTGTGCTGAAGTTTGCTTGTGCTTTTCTTCCCTTTATCTTCGAATGCCTTGCTTTGGAGTAACTTTTGGTAACTCAATCACTTTCTTCCAGAGTCTTGTAGAGCTTCCTTTTTTGCTCCGGTTTCCTGCTTTTCTGGCGCAAACTTAAAAATTGTTCTTGAATTCATAGTGAGTTTTCAAAATCTCACTTTAAAACATGCCTTTTAATCTGTGTCATCCTAAATCCATTGTCTGTCGTCTTATTCTGATTTTCATGTCACTCAGAATCAAAGTCTCATTTGATTTTAAATTATTTCTTCCTAATCTTTCCTATTTAAGGCTGCACGAAATACTGCTTACTTTTTTGTGTGATTAGTAATGCGTAGTCTTTCAGTACTCTCCACTGTTCTATCTGGCTCCATCGTTAATCTGTTTATAAGAATGAACTTCCAGAGTCAGGGACTATTGTCTTGTGTGCACACTTGGTTTTGTTATAGAATCATAGAATGACTTGAATTGGAAGGGACCTTAAAGATCAAGTCCGCTGTTGTGGGTAGGGACACCTTCCACTAGACCAGGCTGCTTACAGCCATCCAGTCTGGCCTTCAACTCTTCAAGGGATGGGCTGTCCACAACTGCTCTGGATAACTTGTTCCAGTGCCTCACCATCCTCACAGTAAAGAATTTCTTCTTGATACCTAAGCTAAACCTACTCACAGTTTGAAACCATTGCCCCTTGTCCTGTCAGTGACAGTGACGTAGAGACGTGTTCTTGCAAATAGTCTCTCTCTTGTAGGTTTCTTTCAGGTTCTGGAACAACTGACAACAGACTGAACAATCCCAATTCTCTCAGCCTTTCCTCGTAGGAGAGGTGCTCCATCCCTTTAATCACCTTGGTGGCCTCCTCTGGACTCGCTCCAGCTGGTCCATGTCCTTCCCTTGCTGGGGACCCCCGCTCTGGATGCAGCGCTGCAGGTGGGGTCTCAGCAGAGCAGAGCAGAGGGGCAGAATGCCCTCCCTCACCCCGCTACCTTGGATGCAGCCCAGGACACGTTTGGCTCTCTGGGCTGTGAGTGCACATTGCTGGGTCGTGGCCAGCCCCTTGTCCACCTGTACCCCAGGTCCTTCTCGGCAGGGCTGCTCTTGATCCCTTCATCCCCCAGCCTGTGTTGATAGCAGGGGTTGCCCCAACCCTGGTGCAGCACCTTGTACTTGGTCTTGTTAAACTTAATGAGATTTCCATGTGCCCACTTCTTGGGCCTTTCCAGATCCCTATGGATGTCATCCCACTCCTCAGGTGAGTCAAGAGCACCACTCAGCTTGGTGTCACCCACAAACTTGCTGAGGGTGCAACTTGATCCCTTCGTCCTTGTCATTAATGAAGACGTTTAATAACACTGGTCCAAAAATGGACCCCTGAGGGGCACCCTACTGGTCACCGATGCCCATTGGGACTCTGAGCTGTTGACCTCTACCCTCTGGATGCAACTGTCCAACCAATTCCTAATCCATTGAATCCATCACTCTCCAGTTTGGAGAGAAGGGTGTTGTGTGGGACTGTCAAAAGCTTTACAGAAGTCTAGATAAATGACATCCCCAGCCTTTCCCAGGGAGGAAGGAGTCACTGCACCATAGAAAGCCCCTAGGCTGGTCAGGCAGGATTTGGCCTTCAGTGAAGCCCTGCTGGCTGTCCTGAATCACCTCCCTGTCCTCCATGTGCCTTAGCATAGCTTTTAGGAGGATCTGTTGGAGGATCTTCCATGGTCCATGATCTCAGGCACAGAGGTGAGGCTGACAGGTTGGTAGTTTCCAGGGTCTACCCTTTTAAAAGATGTGCACAATGTTTTCCTTTTTCCAGTCATCTGGGGTGTCACCTGACTAGCAGCTTTTCAAATATCATGGAGCAGGGCTTAGGAACAACATCAGTAAATTCTCTCAGGAATCTGGGATGCATCTTTTCGGATCCTGCAGATCCCGTAGAATTGTGTACATTCAGGTTCTTCAGGTGTTTGTGAGCCTGATCTTTGCATACAGTGGGGAGGGACACTTTACTGCCTGTTGTGGTTTGATCCTGGCCAAATGCCAGGCACTTCTGGCATCTGCTCTCTCCGCTCTCCCCTGCCACAGCTGGGCAGAGGAGAGCGAAAAATAAGTTAATATACACAGGGATCATGAGTTGAGATAAGGAACCAGGAGGAGAATGTACTGAGGGCAAAACAGGCTGAACTTAAAATTGCAAAGGGGTTTATTGCTAATAGAGTCAGAGGAGTAAATGAGAAGTAAAATAAAACCTTCAAAGACACCGTTTGTCCACTCACCCTCCTCCCTCCTTCCCAGCAGTTGCACAGAGGGACAGGGCAAGGGGTGGGGTGAGGGTAGGTCAGCCCATCACCGAGATCTTCTTCCACTGCTCAAAGAGAGGAGTTTTTTCCTCTGTTTAGCTGTGGGTACCTCCCACAGGAGGCAGCTCTCTGTGAACTCTTCTGGTGTGGGTCCCAATCTCACGAGCAGCAGCCTGCCTGAACCTGCTGCAATGTAAGCTTCCCCCAAGGGCAGACAGTCCTCCCAAAACTGCTGCGGCGTGGGGTCCCTCGTCCACGGGGTGCAGACCCCCGAGGCCAGGCTGTTCCATCTTGGGAGCAAGGCCTCTCTCTCCTCTGGTCCCACTGGATCACAGCCTCCTCCAGGCATCCACCCGCTCTGGCGTGGGCACCTCCCCACAGGCTGCGAGGGGATCTCAGCATCCCCCGTGGACCCCTTGGGCTGCAGGGGCACAACCTGCTTCACCATGGTCATCACCAGGGCCTGCAGAGGATTCTCGGCTCTGGTGCCTGAAGCAACTCCTCCCCTACCTTCTCCACTGACCTTGGTGTTTCCATGTTGTTTTCCCTCACATGTTCTCACCACTTCCTCCTCTGGCTAAAAAGAAGTGTGTGCCCCCATTGTTTTGATTTCTTTTTAAATATGTTATCACAGAGGCATAACCAACACCAGTAATTGGCCCAGCCTTGGCCAGCAGCACGTCCATCACCTCAGAGCCATCAGAGATTGGCTCTGCTGGTCATGGTGAAAGCTTCGAGAAGCTTCACACAGGAGCCATCTTTGTGGCCCTCCCTCACTAGCGAAAATGGGGCCAGGCAAAACCAATACACTGCCCCAGTCCCCATCCTGTCATCCATCCACTGGGAGGTGTGGGAAGAGAGGTTGCCACTGTGAAGACCGAAGCAGAAAAGTTGTTGAGTACCTCAGCCTTTTCCTTGTCCATTGTTACCTGTTTGCCAGCATTGTTTGTAGTGGGGGTGCACCTTCTTGGTCCTTCCTTTTCTGGTTTTCCTACCTATAGAAGCCCTTTCTGTTATTTCTTGTGTTCCTTTCCAGGTTCAGTTCCAGCTTTGCCTTGGACTTCCTAAACCATCCCTGCACATGTGAACTTCATCCCTGTACTCTTCCCACATTACCTGTCCTTGTTTCCACTGCCTGTGCCTTTTTTTTTCCCCTTTTGTTTGACCAGGAGTCCCCTGCTCAGCCATCCAGTCTCTTGCCTTTCTTGCTCAATTTCTTGCTCCTGGGAATTGCTAGCTCTTGAACTCTATGGAAGACTTTGTTAAAACTCTGCCAGCTCAGTTCTGCTGTCTTGTTCCTGAGGGCAGTCTCCTGGGTACCTTATTGACTATCTCCTTGAAAAGCTGGAAGTTTTCTTTCCTGAAGTTCAGGGGCCTAACTTTACTCCTTACCTATCCCTCAGGTCTGCAACATCCATCAGTGTGTGATCGCTCCAACCCAGGCTGCCTTCCATCTTGACATCCCTAGTTAGCTTACACTGATGATCATCAAATCCAGTATTGTGTTCCCTCTGGCAGGGCTATCACCTGGCTCAAGAAGCTATCCTCCGTGCATTCCAGGAGTCTCCTGGATTGACTGCAGCTTGCCTTAATGCTTTCCCAGTTGATGTGAAGGTGGCTGAAGTCCCCCAGAAAGACTGGAGCCTGTGAACACGATGCCTCCTGTAACTGGGGCAAGAAGGCTTTGTCAACAGGCTCACCTTGGTCAGGCAGCTGTGGCAGACCCCAGCCACAAAGTTCCCTTTGTTGCCTCAGTCTGATTTTTACCCACAGGCTTTTGGCCTGCTCATGGCTGTTCTTCAGAGACAGCTCTTCACTCTCAATCCACCTCTTGATATAGAGGGCAACCCCTCCACCTCTCCCTCCTCCCCTGTCTCTTCTGAACAGCCCATAGCCCTCAATAGTCGTACTCCAGTCACACAGTTTGTTCCATGAGATTTCAGTAATGACAACAGGATCGTAACTTTCCAGCAGCACGGTGGCTTCCAGCTCCTCTTTGTTGCCTGTGCTGTGTGCTTTGGTGTAAAGGCACCTCGGCTGGGCTGTTGCCTGTGCCACCTTCGTGGAGAAACATCTCTTAATTCCTTTGAGATATTTCCCTGCTGTATCCCTGCTGGCTTCTGTTACCTCAGGAGTCCCTGGCTCACCTCTGTAAGACTGCAAGTGTGCTGCAGCATAGCCAGCACATTTCAGAATTATGGACAGAGTGCTGTCATTAGCACCCTGTCCCTCTAACCCTTGCATCTCATCCTACAGCTTGCCAGGGATGAGCCTGGTACTGTCCCCTCCTGAACCACAGTCTAAAGCTCTGTATTATGTCTCATACAAACACAGTATCCTAACACAACGCTGGGCTCTTCTGTGTAACATCCGTAAGAGTAATCCATTTATCACCCCTGTGACAAATAATGGAAAAGGTTTTCTTCTAGCACTTTTTTTTCCCTGTTGTAGCAAACTGTTGTGCTGGGTTCTCCTGTGGAAGCACTGTATCCTCCTGCCTTCGGCTCACAGGGGATTTAGTGCAGCACTAAGGTGGCCATTGGGGTATTCAGAGGTGTGCCTGCCAGAAGCCATCCCCAGGCAGTGGAAAGGCTCTGTTGAGCTCGGCTCTCTTGCCCCGGTGCCTGAGGAAAGCCTTCTGGCTCACACAGCTATTTCCTATGCTTGTTGCATATGCTTTTTCTCTAGCTCCTCTGTGCTTTGCAAGTGCATTTTCTCTTTTTATCTCTGACGTGCAGTTCGTTAATGTTGCTGTCATGGAAAAGCAGATGTGCAAACCATGTAGCTGCTTCCTACCAGGAACAAGTAGACAGATGTGTGCACAGGCATACAGGAATCTTAGCTCTTGGATTTTGTCTATGGGTGAGGAAGGACATTAGCATATGGTATATGAAGGGTCATGAGCCTGGAAGTGAATAATTCATGTATGTAACTCATTCTGTGCAAATTAAATACTGCCATGTCTAAAAATTACGTAAACTGTCTGTGGTACCCACAGAGGGTAAATATGCACCAATTTAAACTGAATCCATACCATTGAGTTGAATTATTTTCTTTAGACATCTGGCTCAGTTGCTGTTGTTTATGAAGCACTCTGGTATAGAAATAGGAAACTTAAACCTCTAGTCAAAGGCCATTGATGTAGAGGTTGTGATATAAGTAACCCATCCTATGTTTCTTTTTCTCACACAAGCTCACCTATTTTTCATCACATGAAAGCTCGTTATAGGTTTTTTCCCTGAACACCTGTTTCTCACATGCTTTCCATAATCAGAAAATAATTTTACTTGCTAAATTGTTTCTTATATAAATGTCTGTGTCTTACTGCAGTTTTTTTTGACAACTGCCCCACTGTCAATCTCAAGAAAGGATTTGTATGTGTGTGAAGTTGCTCAAAGATCAAATTGAACCAGATGTTCTAGAAGAATACTTGTGAAGGTGTTATCTTAAAAAGGTCTATCAAACTGTGAAGTGACTCTCCTGAGCTTTGAGCTTTCCCTATAGTCTGTTTTCAGCCTGGACTGAAAATGGTGTGTTACCTGCTAAGCAGCAATCCAGGTAGTTTCCAAAGCGCTAGAATCAGCCTTTCTTGAAGGCAAAAAGGTGTTTACTCTGGTCACTTTGCAATGCTTTCTACTTCTGAGAATGTGATCCAATTAATTGGGCTGCTTCAGGTGCAGAATGACTTAATCCTTCTTATTTTGAGGCTCACATTAGATACCCCAGCAGCTGAACCTGACTGCTGAGGAGTCTGTCTGTCTCACAAACTGTTAATCCATAGTAACGGTGCTAAGTGGCCTTCTTGCAGTTACATATTTTTTGTTCCAATGCTGATGAAATCTTGAACTAGAAAAATGCTGTATCCTTAGTGCTGGGTGATCCTGTTTCCTATAAAATATTTTCTTTCAAATACTGAAGGTGGCCAGACGGATTCTGTCTTGCTTATTTTCTCACCATTTTTCTGTTAATGAGAAGTTCATTTCCATGGAAGATGAACTATTGGTTACCTTTGAAACTGAAAGAGTTATGGAGTCACTTTGGTATTTGTCAGCAGATTTAATGTTCAAAAGAATTGATGGTCTTTATTCTCAGTATTAAATATAGGAAGCTGTAAGTGAAGAGAAGAACAATGCAGAGAACATTCTTTGTGTTAGGTTGAATCCAAGATAGTTCAGCTATTGTTTTCTAAAAACCTGTTCACTAGCAGGTGGTATGCTGTTCTTCTTCCAAGGCAGAGGCTCTGGCCTAGCACAGGTATTACTTCTGGTTGGTTTATATTTTTATTTTATTTGTTTGTATTTTTTTTCTTCTCCCCTCGCTCTTACCAGAATTGACCTTGCTGAAGGTAAATGTAGCTCTTATTCCTGCTGAGAGTGTTCTGTGAAAGGAAAGCTTGTTTATCCTCCTTTCAAAGACCTCTTTTAGAAGGTCCAAAAAATGTAATGCTTTTCTCATCAATCTCTGCATCGCTCCCAGCTTGAGAAATCTTTTAATCCTTATACATGGAAAGAAGTCCTTGGAATCTGTTTCCTTTGTTGTTTCTTACTGAAAAGATCATCTTGGGTTTCAGTCAGGTGAGCTTCAGAGTAATGGTGAAGGGTGAAATCTGCCCATGATCTTCATTATACCAGGAGATTCTGTGTTTTCTCTTACCAGTCTGGAATTTTGTCTGTCCAGCTTTTCGTGGATTTTCTTTCAAAGCCTGCTATTTACACAAAGTGGAGAAACCTACCTGCTTTAAAACTGTTTACAAGCCTGTTTTCAATGTCTGATAGGCTTTGGTGAAGATTGTTAAAAGTTTGACGTTAAAGAAGTTTAGAACCTAAATGCCAGAAGTCTCTTTCTTTGCAAATTGCTAGTAGATATTTGAGTTTTTCATGACTTGGGCAGTGGCAGCCTTGTTGCTCATGTTGAGCGTGTCTTTGTTAGCTGTAGCATCAGTTAGGTTTGCATGTGTTACCCATGCTTCACAGAGAAGAGCTTCTGGTTGTGCACAGGCAAGTTGTTCTTGACCTCTTAAGACTCCTGATAGTTGATCTTCCACAGTATCCTATTTGTAGGTAATAAGGATTGCCTTTCTCTAATATTTTGTTTATTCTGATAAACATTTGCACAGAGCGTTGTGCATTCACACAGAGCGTTGATTTGTAGCCAGCTAATCCATCAGAAGGCTAGCTTGGGGTGGGGGATGTTTTTGCCAGATCAGCCATCAGCTTCCATAGAACCATTTTCTTTTGTTTACCTCTACCATTCTGGACCCTAGCTGTAAATTGGGTAAAGAAAGGTGCCTGGAGGGATCACTAGGATTTAAGCTATTTATATTCTCAAATTTGGGAAATCAAAGCCTAACATAAAAGCTCCCACGCTCTGTAAGTAATTGCTTATAAAAGGTTCCTAGCTGTGTAGCTAATCAAGTGCCTAAGCCAGGGAATCACTGTGAACTGGGAACATTGTGGAAGGTTAAGTACCTTTGGCAAAACAGAGCAAAACAGTTTCTAGCCCCAGAAACCCGAGTAGCGTAGCACCATGTAAGTATAAAGGTATCAGTTCATTCTGAATGTCTCATTTGGCACAGGTGGGATCTCGATGAGATATCCCTAAGCCAGACCAGGAGGGAGTTGCTTTCATGAGGAGTGATCCTACTTTATCCTCTTTGTGAGCTTCTTGCTCCCACGGTTTCACTTGTGCTAGATCTACCAACTGTGCATTCGCACAGAGCGTTGATTTGTAGCCAGCTAATCCATCAGAAGGCTAGCTTGGGGTGGGGGATGTTTTTGCCAGATCAGCCATCTGACTCTACTTACCCTCTGCACCATGTTTGCTGCACCTGAGACGGAGTGCCCTTTCCACTGGTAATGAAAACCATTAGATCAACTCAGGTATAACATAAAATTGTACCCAGGTGCCACTGGCACTTGGAAAGGTTTTAGGTCCCTGATACTACTGTTTTATAGGGCTGGGAGAAGAATGTTAACCTTTTAGTCATCATCTTTCTCTTTTGAGAAGAAAAATGTGCAGAACCTGGTAATTTTTTTCTTCCTCCCAAAACCCCAAACCCACGAAAAAAAAAAACAAAACCAAAAAAAGCCCCTAAAACCAAAACACCAAACCAAAAAAAACCCTCAAATGAAGTTCTGCATTAGGTCAGGGTTCAACTGAAATAGTTATCTGCTGCTTCAAAAATAGCATGCCTGACAACCACAGGAAGGAACAGTTGTTTTTCTTACACCTAGATCTGTATTAGTAGGGAGATATTTCAAGAGTAGGAAGAAGTGACATTGGAGCTTTTTAATTTTTCCTTGTGGGGAAAGGGAAACCAGTGGTGGATTTAAAATCTTCCTGTTAGCGGCGGTTGGAAAAGGGGTGTATTGAGAACATTGTTCGCTTGTTTTCATCTCTGCCAACAGCTTTTAGTATGCTTTAGCCCTTCCAATGAGGATTGCCACAGAACCTTGAGGCACTTTCTACAATTATCCTTAAAGTGGCTGAGTTCCTGGTTTTCAGTGACAGGCTGTGCCCAAATACCTAGTTGTCTGAGCTGGAAATGTGCACACTCTAGTGTAATACTAGTTTTCATTCCTCAGGAAATGGCAGCATCTTTAATATTCTTCTGCAGTGTTACAAAAATAAGGAAGCATGACATTTCGGGTGGAGAAGAAATTCTGAAAGACAGCTGAATGATGAACTTCAGATTTGGTTTTCTCAGAAAGGCATTGCCATCTGCTGCGCTACTGAAACACTGTGCTGTCATGACTCCTGGTCTGTAAGAGTGTTCCTCCGCAGAAAGGGGAGCCTGGGAGGAGCCCCTGTTGTATCTCAGTTCACTGCCTTCCTCTGTTGGGGATGTGCAAGTGTGAATCACTACTGCTGCAGCACTCGGTAGCTTACAGCAGCTCTGTGATTGGTGTCACAAGCCTTCAATGCTAAAGAGCTGAGCAGATAGAATCCACTTGTAGGTGTCTGATGCAAATATTTCATTATCTTAAATTATCAGAAGCCAATAATTGCATTTGTGAAATGAAGCTGATTTTCTTTGTTTTTGTTGTGAGTAGAAGTCAGGTGAATTTGGTGTAGCCTATTGGATTGCAGGTGATAGGTGATAGGAAGCACATCTTGGCACATTTTAGTTGAGGTCTCATGCATAAAGACGATACTGGTGATAGGAAAGACTCCAGTGTTGACCCCTTTGTGATGGGGACAGAGAGAAGATGAAGTGCTTTCTGGGTATCTCTACTAGCAGACTCCTTTGTCATTAGTTTATCCCAAAGTGCAGGCATTATGTCTGTGCTTGCATGTGGTTTTATATTTTACTGTTTGTCTTGCATGTGGAGTGAGGAAAGCGGAAAATAGATTTACTGACAATGGAGTGTTGGGAAAGAATAGGATGTTTACCCACTTGCATTAGCTGTAGCCAAGAGCACTGGAAACTTGTGTGCAAAAAGCAGCTTGCTCATTCCACAGTTGCCTTTCTGTAAAGCATCAGGGATCTTCATAATATGTGTACAGTTTTAATTTAAAAATACATTTCAGTAACTTAATTTCAAAGAAGCTCTTCCAAATGTGAATGGGGCCTTCTCTGTGCAGGAGATTTCTAAACAAAGCTTTAGAGCTTTTTATCTGGCTACCCATAAGCTCATACAATCTTTTTGTTTGTGAGATTTCAGTTGCCTGTTACCACAGGGGTACCAAACTCGTACTAAATCCTCAATAGTGAGTAAATGCAATCCATTTATGTGTCATTTTAGCTTGAATCTTTTTAAGCTGTCCTGGTAAAAAGATTATTCAGATTCTCCAAAGTTTTGGAGGAGCGTTGTTGTGTTGTTGGTGTTTTGTTAACTTAAAATGAACCAATTTTTTAAACTCAGACTAATTCCAGATGGTTGTCACTTCAGCTATATTCCTTTAGCTTTGTTAGAAGAACACTACTAACAAAGAAGTTTATTCTGCTCCATGCCTCTGTTTTTAAAATAGTGTGTATTAAATTACAACTGGGAAAAAATTCAGACTTAAAAATATTTTTACTGATCTTTGGAGAAAAAATTATTTCTTTTTCATCTTTCATCTGTCTTAGTTTGAAAAGAGGTTAATTTCTGAAGGTATGAATACATTACTTTTTTATATGATATTTTATGGATTACTAGAACTGCATTCTATCTTTTGTAAGACCGCTTTAAATTAAAAAAAAAAAAATCCACAGTTTTTCTATTTTATTTTTAAAATAAGCCTTATATTGAATCTTTTGATCACTGAATAAGCAAGAATAATGCTTCAGCTATACTAATGTTCTACCATTCATAATAAAGGAAAGCTTTCCAAGCACAGCAGTGCAAACAAAGTTCATAAAAAATTATCTAAACATAAGGCTTTGTGCAGTAGCCAGACTGGGGTAGGAATTCTGCAGGCAGAACTGGGACACTTACTGATGGTGGTGTGAGTCCTTTAAAGTCATGAAATCACAGGATGGTTTGGGTTGGGAGAGACCTCACAGAGACGCCTTCCGTTAGACCAGGTTGCTCAGAGCCACATCCCACCTGGCCTTGAACACTACCAGGGATGTGGGGCATCCACAGCTTCTCTGGACAGCATTCCAGTGCCTCACCCTCACAGTAAAGAATTTCCTCCTAATACCTAACTTAAACCCCTCCTCTTAGTTTAAAACTGTTCCCCGTTGTTCTGTCACTATCTGCCCATGTTGAAAGTTGCTCTCCATCATCTTTATAAGCCCCTTTAGGGACTGGAAAGGTCTGTATGGTCTCCTCGGAGCCTTCCCTTCTCTACAGGCTGAACAACCCCAGCTCTCTCTGTCTGTCTTCATAGCAGAGGTGCTCCTGCCCTCTCATCATCTTTGTGGCTTTGTAGAAAGCAGGTTTTGAACTTTTTTCTTTTCAAAATCAGATTTTCATCTGTCCATTATAAACCTAGTTATATAACCTCAATATATTTTTTAATTAGAGAAATATGTTCTGAAAGAGGTTAGATTAATTTCCCTAGATTTAGAAAGATGTGTAAAAATAAAACTGAAGTATGATGAGTATTCATGTAATAATTTTAGAAACCACAGCAAAATTATAACTAGGTTTTTATTGCCTTAAAGAATGTTACTCTGCAGAGACAAGAACTGGTGAAAAGAAGTTCTTTCTGTGCAGCACATTGTGCCTGAGGTTATGGAAGGAGCCAGAAAAGGAGTTTGGGTTCCCTGAATCTTAAACCCATCCTTCTTAGCTAATCTAAACTATGTTGCTCTTACCCTGTTGTGCTCTGCGTAGTTTTTCTTTGTTGGCAGAGGAAATATTTTTCAAACAATTTCATGCACTTAGCTGTACTCTGTGTACAGGATAGTCTTCATGGATAGAGCACTTTGGCAAAAAGTTATTAATGAACCTTCATTGTTACGGATTGGATCCTAGCCAGCTGCTTAGTGATTAAAGTTTAATTGCATGATGATTAGTTTTCATTAGTAAGCAATTAGCATTTAACAGCAGTCTTGTATTGCTAAAGCTATGGGTGAGCCTAAGTGGCTCGAGCCGTGTTGAGGGAGAAGGTCTGTAGCTGGAGGTGTGGGCACAGAGCTGTTTGGGGAATATGGGAGTGAGACTTCTGGGGTTAGCTCACCTCACGAGCTTGTTTGCACTGCAGCTTTAAGCCAGCAGGGTGGATGGGAGTGGGAAATGGAGAAAATGTCCAGAAGAGCACACCCTGCAGAGAGACTGGCTGTGGATTAGCCCATGTGCAGGGAGGGAGTTAACAAAAATAATCATCCTGAAGGGACCCTTTGAAGTCCTCAGTTGCCTTCACAGTAATGCTGGTTTTCATAGACTTGTCCCTTTCCTTGCCACAACTAAAACTCTTTTTCAGAATTCCCCTCTGAATTGGTGCAATTCCCTTTTTTACTTTGAGAGTAGCCCTTGATTGCTTTGTGCCACTGTGGGGTAAAGTAGCGGAAAGATGAGGGCATGGCAGGGGCTGGGGGAAGTGAAATGGATGAGGGCAGAGGGAGGTAGGAGTATAGCAGAAGGTCAAGGCTTCTTTGCTGCTAAAGGTAGAAAAGAGTAAAGAGTGCCCCATGTAAACCATTTCTGCTTCACTGAGGAATCTGTTGTGAGGATGAAATACGATGGTAATTTCATCCAGGCTGAATTAGGGTATTAGAAGCCATTCTTCTTGTCCACACCTCCCCTTCTGCCTGCAGTAGTGCTCTGTGACTAAACCAAGCTAGGTAGCTGGTCTGGCCAGCAAATTCCTCCCCCACCCCATTCCCATTTAAATCAAGCTAATTTTTTGGCTGGACTAGCTTTCTTGACTTTCAGTGTCAGGACTGATACAGAGCAATGCTAGGCATAGGAGAGGGGGCAGCAGGTTGTGCAAGAACAAACTCAAGTCTTAAAATTATTTAGAAGTGGGTGGCCTGGTCAAGATCATGACTTCAGATGGAAAGTAGTTCTTCCAGAATGATATTACTAATTATGCAGAATAGTAAATTTAAAAAAGGTACAGTTTAAAGTTTGTCTAAGGTAGTTCTCAAATGTATATATTTATTACTGATGTCAAGTACATTCACCTCATTGTCTGGACATATGGAAAAGTAGCGTTTTTTCTTTATTATTATGATGATTCCATGGTTTAGAAGCACTAGGGACTTGATGCTCCCTCCCCTTCTCTGGCCTAGTTTGCTAGCTGGACCAGCCTAAAGCAGACATTTCCCTTCAGTTAAAAGGTCTCAAGTAGCTACAGTTTCTTTTGAGAAATTCTGACAGTGCTCAGTGTTTGATTTTAATGGTGTAGGTCTACTTCAGTTGTCTTCAGACTTGGCTGGCCATAAGAGAACAAATACCAGTGTAGGACCTGGCATGGAATTCCAGCCCTACTCACAAGGCACGAGGTGGTGCTGAGTGGCAAAGCCCACCCAGAGCTCTGGGTGTTGCAGCTGCACACCCAGGTTTGTCACCACCTGAGCTACCGGTGGTAAAAATAGATTGCATATGCCTTCCTGAGGTCTGGCTGCACAGCCAATTGTAGCATAAGTACCCTTAGGTCCTATTCAGCCAGCTGATTGTTGTCTGGGTCATAAACTTTCCTTCTGTTGGAGAAAATACTGAAAGTTGATATTAAAAACTGGTTGTGCAGTCTTCATTTACTAGTGATTTTTTTTGTCCCCCGTTTCTCTCTTACATATTTTCTTCCGATTTGTGCTTAGAACTAGGAGACCTCACTCAGCTGTATTTCTTTTTCTCATGGCTGCTCATTTCGCAATATGGTTTTGTTGTTCCTTTGCACCAGACTGCTGCTAATTGCAGCTTTTCTTGTGCCTCCAAATCCTTTATTCTTACTGAGAACTCACACTTGCTAAGTTTCAGAAAGTTATTGATGATTAAAGCCAACTGACCAGCTTCAAAAAAAGACTTACTGCTAGGGGAGGGGAAGGAGGAGGAGGGTGTTCTGGCATGAATCTCTAAAATGGGGCCTTTCTCTGAATGATACTACTGCTCAATGTGAAGCTTAAAAGGAAAATAAAAAAGGTGGGTGGGGATGGGTGTGGAAAGCAAGTTCATCTACTCGAGTTCAGGTTTGAGAGCTGTGAACTTTTCAGACCTTGTGCCTGTGCTGTCAGAAATTGCCTGCATGACCTTTGACAAATCATTTAATTATTCTGTAAAGTATGCTTTAAGACCACTTATTTTGTGACCATTAAGGCAAATTTATAGGGTGCTTTGAAAGTACAGTATGTGTTTAAGTTGTCAGATGTTCTCAATTAAATTGGAAGTTTAGGGAGCCGATACAAGGCTTCGTGGTTTAGTTGTGTAAATGTAATGGCCGGAAGATAAATTTAAAGATTGTTCATGTATCAGATCCAAAAAGATAATAAAAATGTTTTGTAATGTGTTCATTTGCTCTTAGCTTTCTCTTTTCTTGTAGAAAGCTAAAATGCCGAAAATACTGATAGCAATGTACTCATCCCATATGTAAAATCATTGTTATATTTAATAGTTAAGATTTTTCTGGGGAAGTACCTCTCTAAGTTAAATTTAATCACTAAAATTTCAGGGTTGATACAATTCATAACTGATGCTTTCCAGAAAACCAACTTTTTTTTTTCTTTTGACTGTTCATTTTAAGAAATGGTTTTGATTAGAAAATTCCAATACTCACATTATAGGTACATAAAACTCGTTTACAAGGTTTTTAATGCAGTCTTTATTCCTATACTTAAATTTAATTATTCTTCCTTTGAAGTGTTACAGTTGTATCATTGGGGAGCGTAAGGATTCTTTAGTGATGCTACATGGTACAGCTCCCCTAAGCAGAAACTTTCAGAGGCAGCTCCTGGGGTACAGGAGTTATGAATAGTTACCAACAAATTCAGTTTCCTGGACAAACAGCTTCAAGGGTAATGCCAAAAGAAGAATTGTCTATTCTGAAGCTGTCTAACAAAGAAGACTTTAATGCTGACTTACACTTCTGCTCTTGGGCTGGAGCTTTCAGAAGATGAAGGAATAAGCAGTAAGAAGAGGGTGTGTTTATGTAAAATAAAAGAAAAACGGAACAAAAATGCCTGTATCCTTTGATTTCTACCTCATGTAAAAAGAAGATTGAAATTTTTCTTTGACCTTGCACAGTGCCTTATTTCTAGCAATCTATGGCTCATCTCAGCCCTTTTTTCATAGTATAGATTGATCTAGATTTATAAAACTGAAGGTGTGGCTTGCAAATGAATATTATTGCCTCTACCGTGATTCAGCAGTGTTCTGAGCCCAGAAGATCTTCATTAGTCCTTTCCCTTCAGATCTCAGGAGAGCCCCATGTAATCCTTAGGTGGAGGAAGGTGTCCTCTCAGGAGAACCCCATTGTGTCTGTCCTGTAAAGAATCTACTGACACTGCCTCAGCTGGAATGCCATCCGGGCTTAGACTACTGCTGTTTATATTTTCTGCCTCTTCTAAACGGCTGCTAGCTCATACTCTGTTTTCCTGTGTCATGTCTGTGGCCAGCCTACAGACACTGCATACTCTTTTATAAATTCAGTTTAGAATTCATAAGCAGTACCTGTTGTTGCAATGGGCAGTTTAAGCAGCACATACATTATTATGATTTGTAGGTTGTTTTTTTTCTCTGATGATCATTGAATAATGAAATAACATATGCATTTCTAAACCCGTTGAAAAATTTGGCCAGTGAATATTATTTTACATACAACACCTTCTGTGTATCTGAGGACATTTCATCAATATGTGCTAATTGTCTGCTTCCCCTCAACTGTGATTATTTATTGCTGTGGTTCATAAGCTTGTAATTTTTTTTTTTTTAATACTAATATATTACTTGACGGTTTATCACTAAAGAGAGATATACTGACTTGCAGGCATTTCTGTTTCTGCAAGCATTGCACCTTTTACCTTTTACCTCTTCTCTTGGATTCATCTTCTGCTGCCTTTCCTCAGTGGTAGCAACAGCCACCAGTGACCTCAGCAATACTGGTGTGCACTTGGTTACTCCCTGTTGGAGCTCTGCTGCCAACTACTGCTTCATTGACCTTTTGGGGGAGCTGTTGTCTTCTTTCTTTAATGATACTGAGTAATATTTTTGTTTGCTACCTTTTTTTCTAGAGAGACAAGTTGTTTATTTTCCACTAAGATAAACGTACTTCTTTCACCTGCCCTTGCAGTATATTTTGACTGTGTAGTAGGAGTGGTTCTTCAGACCTCAATTTTAAGAATTAGTATTCTTAGTAAAGCACCATTTGAATGGAGTACTGTCACAAACATTTGTTGTTCTAAACAGTCATTTTTGCATTCCTACTTCTTTCACATTCATTCGCCCACCTCCTATTTTCTTATGCCTCTAACATAAGTTACTCATCATTATTTTCTTATGCCTCTAACATAAGTTACTCGTCATTATTTTATCTGCCTTTATCCTGCTGCTTTTTCTTCCTTCAATTTCAAAAACTTAAGATTTACTTCCAATCAGTACACCCTGGCTAATTTTATGATTTCCTGAATTAAGTACTTCACTTTCAAAACCCTGCATATTTACCTTTGTTTTTTTCTCCTGCATTTCTTCAAAGCCCTTCTTGTCTGGGATTTGTGCTGAATAATTGGATATGCTTAGCCTGCTGCTGTGATGGACTCTGCCCAACATTGCTGGCTCAGTCTCACCATTCCTATTTCATCCCTTTGCATCCACCAACGCTTTGTTCTCTTTTACCGAAGTGTCTTGCACAGTGGGGCTCTGTTTATGATGAAGGCTTGCACAGATTATTACAAGTAATGACAAATGGTGTATTGCTGTCCAGTGTTACAAGTCTTTGAGTCATTGACAGGGGTGGATTTGTGCTGCACCCTTTTTCCTGTCAGGCTGCATAGATATGTAATAGCTTGTCAAAATATGTTCCATTTACAGTTTGCTTTGATCAAAAGTATTTCCTTTTTTTTAAGCCTTTATGAAGATTTTGTTTCTGTTGAATCCACTGCTCCTAATAACGTAGTGATTGTGTCTTTAATGAACCAATTTTTTTTTTTTACCTTTTAGTAAATACTCAGCATCATCTCTTTTTCTTTGATTTGAAAAAAGCTGGTTCTGTTATGCAGTTTGCCTCTTGAAAACCTTGAGTTTATTGCATTTTCTTGTTCATGTCAGGTTTTTTCTTTTTTTATATCACTCCAGACATTGATATTCAAAGCTATTGCTTTTCTGGTAATTACTTAATTTATCCAGAATCTCTTCCATTATGGTGGGGATGTTGCTTTCTTTTCAGGTAACTGCATGCTGTTGTTTTATACTGTAGTTGGTAGGTCTTGCACTAAATAGAAATTCGCGATATATTTGGATATTTCCTGTGCTCAGTATCCAAGATGGCCGGGAAATAAATCTAGTACTGCTAGAAAATTCAACTGGAGTAAATGCTCTCTCTTGCTGACTGTGCTGTTTGCCCAGCTCTGTGTGTCCTTATCACATAATCACTGCTTGAAAATTTGAATTTCTTTTTCTTCTTTTAAGTCTGCTTTTCTATCCTTCAGACCTTTTTGTAACTAAATTGCACTTATTGTTGCATGTTTAATTCCCCAAATGAATAGTCAAGATAACATAAACTGTATAATTTTTTCTGCTAGACTTGCATACTTTAGCAAATTCAAATCCCTATACTTACAAGTGGTTTTCTGAAATGTTTCTCTTATTCAGGGTGGCTCTTTGCATCAAAGGAAACAAGATTTACGAATTTCTTGGCTTCTTGGACTTGGTAGTCTATGTATTATTTTAATATTCCTTTTAAAAATGTGAAATGGCTATATAGATATGTACTTAGCCTGGTTAACTGAAATGAAACATTTTCGTCACTATGCAAAATTACCGGTTTTGTTAATTTTGCTGAATCTGTTTTAGTTAGCCACTGGTTTACTCTTGAAGGACCTGACTTCTATTCTGGTTCAGTTACCCTGGGTCTTTATTTCATTTGGGTTTTTTCTCCTTCCATTTTGTGGAAGAAGCGGGAAGGGTTCATCCCCCTTCAAATCTTACTCGGCTCTTCACCAGTCTCATGTATTAGTGCGCATTGAAGCCTTTGATCACTCCACCAAGTGAACGAAACAGGCTTGTAAGGAGTAGTGAACATGAATTTATCGCTTAGATAAATTGAATTTCAATCCTTTTATATGGTGTTACAGTTTAGTTCAACCTTCCTGTTAGGGAGGTGAGACTGAAGAGTCTTAAAAACTTGTAACCAAACAGTAATTTGTGGGTGCCTACATTCTTTTTGATAATCACAGGCGTATTTTGTTGTTCATTGTGGAGTTTCACAATCAGATCTCTTGCTTTTCAGAAGAACTGCCTTTCCAGACAGGTTCAAAAGTATGTTTTGTTGAGGTGTCTTGTCTCCAGCATCAGCCACGTTTTTACCACTTCACTGTACGTATTCAGAGATTTGTAGTAAACTAGGCACGTGCAGAATGATAGTTGCATATTTTCTCCCTCCTTTCAGCAAGCACAGCTTTAGAGTCGTAGCTTTGGTATCCCTGTGTTTTCCAAGCTGAGGCAAGCCTATACTTGATGAACTTGTCTGATCTGTTTTTGAACTTGCTTATCTCTTTGCCAGTGCAGCATTCTTTGACAATGGCTTCTAGTTACTTGAGTGAAAAAAGCAGGTTTATGTTATATTTAAACCTGCTCTTCCTTCTTGGAAATGGCTAAGAATCATTCCCTTATGCACACCATATTGGATTTTGGAGGTCTCAATCCCCCTCCCGTTCTCTCTTTTCCAAAATACTTAGGCTTCTCTTATATACAAATTCTTTACATTCCTAGTTACCTCTGTGGTCTGTCCATTTTTTTTTTTTTTTTTTTTTTTTCCTGATCAGTTGTACCCCTTTCTTAATAGGGTCATCAGAACCACACACAGTATGAAGATGCCAGGCTACTACAAGAGTAACAGGCAGACATCATGAAGATTTGAGTTTCATTATAGATTTCTTAATAACTGCTTATGTTTTGGCTGTCCTTCTTTGTGGTTGCAGGTACTGCATGATGCTTCTTTTCAGGATGACTACTAATACCTTTCTATGAGTAGTAAAAGCTAATTTAGAATCTCTCATCATGGATATGCATAGGTGAAAATATTTTTACCACATGTACCTCTTCACACTTAACAACAGTAATTTTCATCTCCTGTTGTATCATACATCTGTCCATGGTTGTGAGATGGTTTTGCAGCTTTTTGCTATCAGTTTGAGAGCTAGCTACGCTGGATAATTTTGTAAACTTCACAGGTTTTCACTTCTTATTGTTCACCCTCCTTTTCGAGAATCTGTAAGTGCAGTTGAATAGCTTGAGTGTCTGAATAGGACCTTAAAATTATTGCTGGCAAACTATTCTTTGTTAAAACTTAAGTATTTATTTCTGTTCTTGTTGCTTTCTATTTTTCCTTCTAGTTGAGGGTAATGAAATGCTCTGCTCTTAATTTCAAGTACTTCTGTTGTAGTTTAATCAGTTCTGTATGTATTGAATGGGATTTTCCATTTTTAAGACATTTTCCAGTTCTTGGATTTCTTGTGGTTTTTATTCCTATGCCATCCATTTTGAGCTGCAGCTTCCCTTTGTGCTTCAGCAGCCTGTGCAGCACTGCAGTTCTGACTTTTTACTGTTTCCTAATGCAGCTTTATTAGTATAGCATCTTCCAGAACATTGATTTGTCTGTTTGTTGAAATCTTTGAATCTAAATCTGTCCTTAGTTTCTTGACTTGAAGATAACTGTCCAGTTTTACTTCAGGACTATCATCCTTTATTACTTACTTGATTTGCTTGCTGCAGGAATATATCATCATTTGCAAGAGATGCCTTTTTATAATGCAAGTTTAAAGATTTTTATCTTTTGGATTGTGTGGTTCATTTTACTGATATTCTGTGCCTGTTTTTTTCATGATTTAAAACTGTTTATCAAGAAATGTAAACGAATAGTTCTGTATCGTTCAGTACTGGTTATCTCTAGCCCCAGTCTCGTAAACAATCTTTTTTCGTTAACCAGTATCTGCACATCAGAGTGAAAGTCCTTGTTTCCTCTCCTGTTTCCTAAAAATGTCTTGCCCCCCTTGCTTTTTTCATCTCAGTCCCTTTTTGCAGCAGTCTTCCAAAATCGCTTATTCCTTTCTCCTGTAGCAAGCAGCATTTATTTATTTATAGTTTTTCTCGTAGCTTTTTGGAATAAGTTGTCTCTCTGCATCTCACTTTCCAGGAAAAAGAATGTGGCTGCCTGCTGCTTCTATTGCCCTTTCACCTGGATATTAAATCCGAGCCTCTGCCGAGCCTGCCAACTGTTTAATCAGAAATAGTCAGAAGGCCCTCCTTCCTAATATTGCAGCTGACTCTGAAGTCCTCATTATCTTACATCTGCATTTGTGCAGTGCAATTATACAGAAGCAATTATTTTCCTAAAAGCTTATCATTTAAACAGGAGAAAGAGAGAGTATGAAAAATGCATATAACATATAAAGCAAAGACTTGCACCTGTATAATTAATGCCACATATATTTCACTTTGCTTGCTTTGCTTTGTTCGTAACCTTCAGTTACTGCTTTCCATTTTACTCCGTTCATGCATTCTTGACACTGGTGTGCAAGAAGGGATAAAACAAGGAGATGCCTAGAAAGCAAAGGAAAAAGAAAACAGCAAAGGAAAAATTGGTCATTGGAAGAGAGAAAGTCGAAGAGGTCTGGGTATGGGGGGTGCAGGTGAGCAAACCAAAAAAGCAACCCACCATCAAGAGAAGATGCTTTATATTATAGACAGCAGACAATATGATACGGTTGCATCTGTTGTGAATGTCCTTGCTTAAACTGGTTTGCTAATTGTTCAGCAAGGAAGATAGTGGAGGAGTCATCTGAAAACACCTTACATTGGTGTTAGAAGCAATTAATTTCTGCTTCTAAGCAATTATTCCTGCTGCTGCCCAAAATACGTTGGAAGGGCAAGCTGGCAGCTTCCATCCTCCCACCAGCGAAACCATGTCCACTGTAGGATTCCATTACTTGGGAGTACTTTGTCTAGGGACAGAGATAGTGTCTCTGTCAGTGCAGAGCCAAAGTGAGCCAGGTGAGTGTTTTACTTGAGCAGCTTGGGGCCCTCATTTTCACAAGGCTGAGAGCTTTGTGCTTGTTTGGGAGGAAGAAGGTAGGTAGGTCAGGACATCTTTGTGTTACAACACTTAGGTGGAGCTGGGTACAAATCTGAGGGAGGCAAAAAAAGGTACTCAAAAAACGTACTCTTACTTATTCCATATAGCAGTGTGGTCTCAGAAGAGTGAAAGAATACAGATTGCAAGGGGGAAAAAGCCAAACCTAAAGCAAAAGAAATATAGCTGGTAGGTGGGGTCACATGTTAAATGAATCAGAGCCGTTCTGCTGCTGCTGTGGTCGCTGTCCTCCAACAGTTCACAGTACTAGGTTGGCTGTTACTTCGTTTTGGTAGACACAGAATGGTGAGCTGTAGCAAGGAGGAAATGGGCTGCTAACAGTGTGAGAGGTAGAGACAATGTATCTGGCTTTAATACTATTGATAATTTAGTTCTTGGGATGGAGTGTCTCTTCTAAATGGCACTTTTCAGTCTCTCCAGCCTATTCTAAGTAAGATACATGTGCCTTGTGTGGAGATAGCACCTATGTATCAATCTTTGCTGTGTGATTTTGTTGGGTTTTTTTTTTTTTTTGGTTTTTTTTTTTAAGCCAGGAGTTGATTAGATGCCTGGCAGTGATTACTATCCATTGGCACCTCCCATTGGGAGCACACTCCAAGTACCAGCCTTCAGCTCTTTCAAGCAGGGGAGGTTAAGCAGGCTGCTTACTGAGCAAAAGGAATTTCTCTTCCCGGGAGAGCTTGAGTGCTGTTTCCCTGGCTAAGAATGTTATAATTCCTTTACAAGCGACAAGCAGGCTGCTACCATCTGCTGGCGAATGGCTGCAGGATGGTGGAGTTAGGGTGAAAATTTGCTCGTGGACCAAGAGAACAATTAGTGGTCATTATGCTGAATTCACACATTTCCTTGTCAGAAGCTCTGTGATTTTATTTTGGTTTTAGAATGTTCTCTAGTAGTAGTGTATGTATTTTCTTTTTGTTTTGAAGCCTAAATATGTAAGATAAGGGTTCTAACCAAAGCTACAGAAAGTATCAGCAGGAACATGGCATCTTTTTTTACCTTTTAAGGCACAGCAGCGATGTCTTGCAAAAGAAGACTGAGACCATCCAGAAATTTCTTAAGCATTTTTTTCTGTCTTCGTGGAAACACCTGAGTGTATTTGGAAATCATGTGGCACTACATGATGATAGTCTCACTTGGAGGTTGTTTTAGGACCACACAGCTTTGTAGGGCATCTGCTTTGTTCAGTCACTCTGGTGTGTCAAGATGGAAGAACTTGAAAGAAAAGAGTAGTTATGGTGTATGTGGTTCCCTCAGCTTCCCCTGAAAGAAGCAGATGGTCGGGGGTCCCTGGAGGTAGAAGAAATGGGGCCATTAGACTGTCAGTGGCTTGTGAAAAGCAGAAGCATCTGCCAGAATGGAGACTTGTTCAGCAGCAGGGGAGCCAGCAGCAGCAGATGATCTCTGCCTTGAGCTGTCAGTGGCATAGTCAACCACTGGGGAATTGCTGTTGTGGGTGTAGCACAGGTAACCTTGGTCAAATCTCGCTGGTCTGCCAGACTAAAGAAAAGGGGCAGTGAAGGCTTGATGCTCCTGCACTGGCATCTTCTCTACCCACTCTTACTGTCTAATCACTCCTAACTACAAACGGTTTTAAAGCATTTCTTTCCCATTCTCAGCTGAAAATTTGTCAAAATGCCTGTCATGTTTCTGCTGTGAGTTTCAGAATAGCAACATGAACCATGCTAGATGCAGCAAAGAATAAGTTCAGAGAATAAATTAACTTTTGGAAAAGAAACAAAAATTTTGTTAGGGGTCTTGTTTTCAGTTGTATCACTCAACACACTCTTTTAAGACATGCCATTTTAGTGTTAAGAAATATTTTATACAGATGCAGTTCAGTCTCTGCTGCTGTAGTTCTTAGGCTCTTATTGACTGCTCTGCACAGGACACAGTGTTCCAGGGAAGAATGACCTTCTGTTGCAGCAGTGTGATTGTACGTAAAGGATGAGACGTAGGGAGGAACAAGACTAGAAATCCGTATCTACATCAAAAAGAATAGTCAGTTTGGGTTCTGTCCTGTTAGAATAATTAATCCCAGTCAGCCACATCTAAAAGTGAGAATAAAGTACACAGGCTCTGTTTCAGAACTCTTCAAGCTGCACTTTGTGAGTACTTGGCCTAGGTGAATCTGGGTCTATTGCCAGTACGTAACATCCTTCTAGTGTTGACTTTGTAGCCAGTAAAAGACATTTTTCTGCAGATGAAATTTGGTTTACTCCCATGGGAGAGTGAATTACATTGTAGTTTGGCTAGCGGTCCATATATTTTGGTGCACATTTCAATACTGGTTTAGCCTTTTTTTATCTTTGGAAACTTGCATTAATATTTTGACAGGCAATAATAAGCTGCTTGTGTGTCTCTTTCTAGGCCTCAGGGACACTTCCCTTGCATCATAAATGCTGCAGTAGTTTGTCATGATACATGTTCAGTGCTTAGAAGATAGACACAATTTAGTAGGAAGCACTGAAGATCAGGCTCAGGATGCTTCAGTATGCCCAAAAAGAGAAGGTGTTATTCAAAACTGCAGTTGAAAGTGTCATGAGAACTGACATCTCACAAGCTTTTCTGTTAGTTACATCTGCTTTGATTTCAAGAGGACCACCTGGTTTATGGCTAGAACTAGTTTTGCTTTCATCTTCATTCAGGCATTTAAATACAAGCTATAGTCATCTCTGCGTAGCCCAGAATAGTAGGAAGAGCAATAACTGTCAGATATTCGCGGTGGGTTTGGAAATACTGTAATCGAGCCCCTGTTTACTGTGCGGAGTGAGGAACTTTGCTGTGGCTGTTAGCTTGGGCCACGTCTGTCCTGCGGATCTCCGCTGCAGCGTGTGTGCTAACCAGGGATTGAAGATGTGTGTTCCAGCGCGTGTGGCCGTGTTGGCAGAGGAGCGTCCCCGTGTCCAGTGCCAGGTGCTGCTGGCTCGGGCACAGCTGCTCCGCGTGTGGTACAGGTGGAGCTCGCTGGTAGCGCTAATGGAGCTCGTGTAGTTTGACACCAGCTTTTCCAGTAGCAAAAGTGATTTTAGATCATCTCTGTGTGCAGGCAGGGGCCAAAGGCAACTTCTCACAGCCTGAATTCGAGGTGAATTGTACCAATTATACAAGGCCTTATTGTGGTGTTGGTTGAGTTTATCAGAATAAACAAAATTCCTGTGTTCTTTAGTACGACTCAAAAGTTATGGTAGGCCCTCTCTTTGTTTTCTGCCAGTAGTTAATTCACTTTTCAGTTTTTAAATAGTAGCAGTCTCTTAGCCTTTAGTGAATTCTACCAGATATGGCTCTATCTTTTGATAGGAAAAAATGTCAGCCTGTCAGAAATCAGCTTTCATAAGAATCTTAGATTAGTTAAGAAAAATCACTTAGTGTATATGTTCAAGAAATAAAATGACCGTCTGAACGAGATGTGCTCTAGAATTACTTCCTTAGGTCATTCCTTAAGTTATTCAGGATGAAGTACATGGGTGAGAGACTTTTTCTTCCTTCACAATTGTCTGATATGATGGTTAAATCCGTCATTGACTAGTTGAGCTAATAGGATTTAACTAATGAAAATTGAACGTGGTTATCAGATGAGTCTGAGCTACTTTGACAATAATTGTATGAGCATCCTTGTAGCACTGCAAGTGCTTTTTTTGGACATGTGCCATTTCTATGATGATGAGGTATTTTCCCATGATGGCATCTTGTCCTGCTCCA
The DNA here is from genome assembly GCA_013397935.1 of Dasyornis broadbenti. NCBI lineage: Eukaryota > Metazoa > Chordata > Aves > Passeriformes > Dasyornithidae > Dasyornis > Dasyornis broadbenti. The sequence goes on along the minus strand of VZRN01000754.1, from coordinate 91,001 downwards.
AATAAATCTTTTTGGATCACCTGTGAAAAAATATTCAGCTTGGCCTTCATCTTCTTCAGCCGCTAGTGATAATGAAAATGACATAACCAAATTACTTTTATGCTAGTGGTGTTTTCTAAATCATTATTTTGTCACGCTAATTCTCTTTTTAAAGCTGCTGTCGATTCAAAACCACTCCTTTTCCTCCTATTTTAATAGTGGTGTCATTGTCAGGTACTGAAACACGGGCCAGTAAAACAGATTTGAGAAATGTTTCAAATTCTTTCTTAGTGGCTGAAGATTTGTATCTCTTGCCCAGTTAGCACAGCTGAAAAGTTTGTAGTTTGAAAGAGCTTATGTTGTTACCTGTTTGAAAGACTTTTATTTGTATGGTGTGGAAAGATAGAGTTTAACATTATGATTTGTCAAAAAATTTGTGCTGGGATGTGGTTGATAAAATTTCCAGGAAGATACAGGTGTTCAAAAAGATGACTGCGATCTTCATTACTGTTTGTTTCCCTTTCAGAAATGTTCCCATTGCCAGGAACCAGGAGCCACCTTAGGCTGCTACAACAAAGGCTGCTCCTTCCGATACCATTACCCTTGTGCCATCGATGCAGGTAGGAACAAATGGCATCTTAACTGTATTTCATAATTATTCAAATCATATGACACTAAATAATTCTGAGGTACTTAAAAAATTTAGTCCCTCTCAGTTTTTCTCCTACTGTGAAGATAAAGTAATATAAATGGTGAGAAACGGCATGAGATAAACAGCGTACAGTAACACGCTGGGACAAGATGGAGCTTGTAGTGAAAAGGAATCTGCCTGAAAGGGCAGAAAAAGCCTGGTTTGGGGGAATGCAGCTACGGTGATTGAAATTTGGCTGCAGAGTGAGAACTTGTCACTCTTGCAAGAAATAGAAACCCTTTGTTAAAAGGATGTAAGTAAGCAGAAAGGGGGTGGTTCTTTCAGGGTTACACTCCTATGGATAGTCATAGTAATGATTTCAAGTGTTTGTGTTTGTAGAATCATCAGTACCACTTGCAGTATAACTTTCCTTCTTCCTCCCAAGAAGCAGTTCAGCCAGTCTCTTGAATAGGTCCAACTTTCATTGTTAGACAAGCTAATGGTTTGGATAATGCTATTTCCAGCCTGGGCTTGTGAGTTGGTGGGTTTTGTACAATAGTGACAGTTTTTCAGGGAGATAAACTTTATTCTTGCGTAAAAAAATCCAACCTTGGAATAAAAAATACCTCACTATTGTAGTCCCCTGTAGCTCACTTCTCCTGTCATACAAAACAGTCTGATAACAAGCAGGAAAGGATTCAAGATTACAACTCTTGACTGGCAAATAATTGTAAGCTTCCTGTTTGTTATTCCAATTCCACAGCAACCCGCTTGTTCACCACCCATTTTCTGCTCTTTTCCAAATGTTAGAGTATTTGAAGTAGGAGTGCTCACTTCTGAATGACTGCATTGCACCTCTCACTGTGAAGTCCCACCCCAGTGGAGATCTGCATTGTATTCTGCTAGGAGTGTTCTTATTAAATTATTGTTGCAGTGGAATAGTGCTAATACCGCAGTACTGCTGGTAGAGAGAATCCTTGACTTTACATGAAGGAAAGATTATTCAGGTTGCAAAAATCACATAGTCAAAAGAAACCAGAAATGAGGGTGTCCATGTAAGGGTGATTTTGGTCTCGTATGGATGTATCTTATAGTAATCACGTAATTAAAGACTGACATCTCTTTCCATAAGGCCCTACCTCAGGCTGTAGGATGGAAAGGTACTCACTCGTGAACATACGTCGTCCTTGCAGGATCTGTGTCATGCTTACTGCAAATGATTACTTCTCCATTCTGGAAGTAGAACTGGGAAGTTTTCTATGTTCATCTCTGTCATGCCTGACAGTTTCATGAACATTAACAAACATGGTTTTGTACCGTGTGTTTGAGACACACAATCATCAATCAGGTTGGCATTCATGTTGTGTTTAGTATGTATTTGTTTCTTGTTTGTGACCTGCCCTTTCCAATACCATGAAAAAGCCAAAATAAATTATACTGAATGTTCCCAATAGTTTGTGTGCTTAATGTAAATTGTTTTTATACTAGATACAGTGTGTAGCATTTCCTGGGTTCTAAATACAGATACCAAAATTAAGATACTGTCCTTTTTATTCAGATATATTAACTATACTCCACTTCAGCAAATGTGGGATCCTCCAAAATGAGAAATATGCTGAACAATCCTGACTGATTCCCAAGAGCAGTTCTGTGCCATGCATGGAAAACACAGTGTCATGTACAAAGACTAGTATAAAATCATAGTATGTAGTTAATTTTAAGTGCAATATATCTACTGTATAATATGTAGAACTGGTCGAGATTAAATTTGGCTTTTTTTCACTTTTGTCTTGACTTTGCAACCTGCGAGATTTTTTTAGAGTAGCTTTTTGTGTTCAAGTTCCAAGGCTGCACTTACTTCATTTTCTTTTAATTTTGTTATGAGACATCACGTTGTCATGTGGCCATCTGTCGGAGCGCACAATTCCAAGCTAATTTCCCTCCTTTGAGTAATATGGCAGTAATAAATTGCAAGAGCTGCATGGAGATGGGATACTTGCACTGTGAGTTTCACAAACATATTTAAAAAGTAGCGGAGGAGTTGGTAAAACTGGTGAGTCTCTGGTTTCACTCCAGGAAGAGCATGGTTTAGTGAGAACAAAAGACTTCATTGGGGGTTTTTTATATATATTTTCCTATCTGTTTCTTCCTCTTCCTTTGTATGTCTGATGTGTTCTCCGCTCAGGCTCCTCTTCACGACTTTCTTATTCCAGTCTCTTTGTAAGACCCAGTTCCTCCTAATTCTGACTTTTCCTTTGTCCAGTTTTCAGGCTCTCTGGCTCCTTCCTCTCTGCTCTTACTTCACCTCCTCCTCTCCTTTCTTGCTTCTAGCTCTTTTTCCTCCCTGGACTTTGTTACTGCCATTTGATTCTCCTAATTTAGCTCCTTGTCACACCTCACCCTCCTAGTCCCGGTTTGTTCTTGTGTATTGTCCTTTATATTCTCTGTTTCACCTTTCTATGCCTTATTCCAGTCAGTTCTTATCCTTAGTCTTAGCCTCCTGCTGGCACTCATCCTTAATTCCCTTCTCCTCCCCTCTAGTAGCACTGGTCTCCTCCTGCTAGCCTCCACTCTTTCTGTATCTTGGCTGACTTTCTCAGTACTGTTTTCACTTCTGCCTGCTGGACTTGTTTCCCATTTTGCAATTTTGAAATGGTCACTTTCTTCCTTTGGGTTGCTTGAGCCTTAGAAATGTCCCCTGACAGCTTCACCACTTTTGGGTCTATTGCCTGAATCTGAGGGCAGAGGTTCATTTACAGGAAAGGCCGGCTCACCCCCAAGCACAAGTCTGTTTGGTGCAATTTTTAAAAGGACCTAGCTACTAAAATCTAAGAAGCCTCTCCTGAGGATGTGTACATGAAAATCTCCATATCGCGTTTCAAGGAGTTATATTTGCTGGCTTTGTGGTAGCTGGCAAGGGCATGCCTTAACTAAAATCCAGGTTCTACTGAAAATCAGGGTATTGTAGAGCTTTTCAGAGGAAAATTCCTGGGATGTTTAACATGGGCAGAATAACTTTTTTCCAAGAAAGAGTTTTAAGGAAATCGTTGGGCTGCTTTAGCTGAAGTTTTCAACCAAAACAAATAAAAGAGCCCCAGCTTGAAGTAGATTCTCAGCACTCAAAATTTCAGCCTGATAGTGTGACAGTAAAAGACCTTGTTTGCAGTTGGTTTTATCTGTGGGTGTAATCAAGCTGTCTTAATCTATAGACACTCTTCCAATAAATCTGTGTAAAAGAAATAAGCAAGCTATATGGCATAGGACCTGATTTTCATTTATTCCCAAGCAGAAAATGTAGGCTTCCTTGAGAAACAAATCAACATTATTTTCTCTTTGCTCAGCCTACTGTCTGCCTATAAACCCTTTTTATTGGTTTTGCAGTTCTAATGTCTTTCTGTAGTGGAACTGTACAGGTATTCCACAGCTTCCTTGAGCTCAGTGGTAGTTCCATTTTGAAGTCAACCATGCCACTTTGAAGGATGGTGCCACCTTGCTTTATTTAGGATCTGTCACAGATCTGTTCTGAATCCTCAGAAGTTTGTGTTAACATTTACAAGGGCTTTCAGGCTTTTGGAATATGTATGACTGGTTTTGTATCTAAAAAAAAATAGAGCCAAACAGAAAACACTTACTGGAGTGTTTTTTAGGGTATGTTGAGTCATGCACACTTGGTGTTTGCCTTAATTCCTGTAGCATCCCTGGAAGTGACCATGCCTTAGTTGAGAAGGAGTACTCATGTTGTATTCCAAAGCATTGCTGTGGGAGCTGAAGTATTTCTGCCTTGGCACCTGTGTGGGTTAGAAGTTGGTCCTCTGTCAGTTACTGTGCCCCATGTGAAAGGCACTAGGTTTTTGGGAAAAGGCTGGAGGGTGCAATATGTCAAATGGCCTCAGTTCCTTGCAGCACTGAAGGCAGCCTTGGGGCGTGACCTGGGGTCTGGCTTCTGTGCCTGCAGTCGGTGTCCCATCCCACCCTGGTGAGGAGCCAGGCTTTGCCCCGCTGTTGCTAATTGAGTGCTGTGCAAGGCATGTGGCTTCATCAGTTGCCAGTTTGTACATATGGATGCTTTTATATAGCCTAATTCATCCTGTCTTTTAATCTCCTTTCATAGAAAATAATCTTTGGCAATACAGGGTGCAAGAGAGATGAACATTTCTTATCCATTTGCATAAAAATCAAGAACAGTAGTGCCACTTAAGTAATTTTTGCATGGAAATGACTGTGGTTAATATTGTCTGTGTTTGGCATTCGTCTGTCCAAATTTATGAAGAGCCTCTGATGTTTCAAGATAACTTAGTCCTAGGGATGTCTCCATGGAAACAGGATCTTTGTTTGCTGAAATTTTATATCCTCTCCCTCTGCTTGTTCCTCCCCACCTGGAGTCAGATCCTGATGGTTGCAGCACACTTGTCCCTACAACATGTATCGCAGGCAGTTCCACTTACAGAAGATTTTTGACTCTAAATTAGGAAAAGACTAACAGCAAAATAAAATGAATTTTTAGAGAACAGAAATCCTGCATCTTCACAAGTATCATTAAAGATGAGTAACAGGCAGAACACAGAGGGTGAGACAAAAGTGTGAAGCTTACGGAAGAATAATTGCTTCTATTAAAAACGTTTTAGGTTTTCCCTGACTACTTTATGGAGAAAAATCTGTGGAAACAAGGACAAGTCTCAGTTCTTCTCCCTTTCTGCCACAATGAGCTGATCATAGCTCTGTGTCTGCTGACTTCATGACGAATCGTAATCTGTTATATAAAATACTTGGAACTGCTAACCAAAATCCAGGCCAGCTTTGTAATGATGAACAATTTCTGCCTTATTGGTATTCAGCTGATTTTCTACAGTGTGCTGATGACATTTTTCATAGTAGTCCTTTAACAGAAACAAAAAAAATTGCTATTAATTGGATTTGCTATTAGTATTTGCAACAAAAATACTGACCTTAGTAAGAAATCGAGCTCCATGCACAGATCAGGCTTGAGGTACAAGGTTTCTGGCACTTCTTCCTGATCCTTGTACAATCTTCCCTTCTGATGCACTAGCTAAAGAACTGCATTCATTACCAATGTTGGTTTCCAAGAAAGAAGAAAACTCCATCCTGTTGTAACATACTGTGTATGTTTTTGATGATTGCTCTGTATATTTTTGATGATTGCTGTATTATGCAGTGATAATTCATGCTGTAGTCTAAATGTACGATTCCTGCCCTTATAATGAGAAAACATTTATTTCCTGTGATTTGCTAATGCTGCATTTGAAATTATCTGTGTCAGGATTAAGGGTTTTACTCCCCTTTGCTAAAATCTCTCAAGTAACTTAGCCTATTGCATGCTGTTTCCCTTTGATTCAGGCTAGAGGCATTCATGTTGAAACATAAGCATTCCATAGCAGAGGAATGCTCTGCCATAGCTTGGGTATCTAGAAAGCTTTTCCCTCAAGCTTTAGTTCCAGTCTCCTGCTGTCTGCTAAACTCTTCCAGCAGATTGAAACAGCAGGTAGCACTGGTTATGCTACATACTTAAGAGCGTTTTAAATTAGCACATCTTAGTTACCATTGCACTCCTCTACTTGCGAGCTCTTGGGTAGGGTGGAGTAGGCAGGAGGTTACACGCTGAATTCTCCCGGGCGGTGTTGGTCACACTGAGGTGGTGATGGCTGCTTGGTCCTGCTGATGACTTGACAGTCTTGGGCCAGCCTCCGGTGCAAGAGGCCGTTTGGGTGGGCTGACAGGTGACCCTGCAGTTCAGGGTGCCCAGGGGAGGCAGCTGAGCGCTCTGAGGGGCGTGCTGCTTTTCCTGTGGCTGAAGTTCCGGGAGCTGCTGACTCGCATCCCTTACAGGCGTAGTCTGGGAGGGGGGATGCAGGGAGAAGCAATCCCTGCTCTGGCAGTGCTGCTAAATAAGTGCTCTTTAAATGGCAGTATTGCTTAATTTGTTCCTAAATAAGCAGTTCCACATGGGTGCCCCACTTTACATAATAGGTTTAAATAATTAACTATTTCTTAGCTCGTAGAAGCTTCACATTCATGATTCATGGAAGCAGATCTAAGAGCAGTATGAGTGACCTGACTACTAGACATGGTGTCACGGTGTAAACTGATTACCAGGATTTGGGATTGCAGATAAACTGTATCCGCCCATACCTAGAGACACACACCCCTTCTTCCCCTGGTGCTGGCAGGGCCTTGGGATGAGGGTGAAAGGCAGTGACTGGGGATTGTCTGTTCACATTGGATGAATGGGTTCATCTTCCTGGTGCTAAAGCAAGGAAAGCTGGAATAGCTTTCCAGGGGGTTAGGATACAGGATTTGTAGACTTGCTGGTGTGATTCTTACTGCGTACAGACATCGGTAAAACCGGCGTTGCTTGGTAATCCAGGCAAAGTTGTAATTTGGGGTGTTTAGTGATTTTGTTTGCTGAAACTTTGGGGGTGGAAGGGATGAACCTGCTAATAACAAAGTATTTCTGTAAGAGACCTTCAAATGAAAAATGTATACCTGTGAGGCAAGATTAACACGTGATGTATTATTCAAGTTAGTTTTCATTGAAAAAGTAACACATTGCTGTCTTCTCCCCCTTTAGATTGTTTACTAAATGAAGAGAATTTCTCAGTGAGGTGCCCCAAGCACAAGGTAAGAATCCTCTCCTGGATTAGACCTGGTTTTTTTGCTGCCCTCTTCTGGTTTCTAAGTTTGGATTAGTAATTTTATACCTGGATAACATCTGTAGTCAGAGATGCTTTTAATTTTAATTATTGTGTGATACATGCCTGTGGTATATTCTGGGGGCAGACATCAACTCAAGAAGAATACCGAGTTTAGGAAGATAAAATTTTTGTCCCATCTGTTCTGTGCTTCTTTACATCCTTGATGACTCTTCAGAAAGCTCAGCTTCATTTCCTGAATTCTGTGATAGAATCAGTACGTTGCTCGCTGTTCCTGTTTGAATGTTGCATATAACTCTCGGGTTTTATCCTTGGATTTACTGAGGATGCAAGGAAGAAGAAAAATGACTTTATGGAAAAGTTCTCCTGGTTTTTGGAAACACCTGGTTTTTGTTTACCAGTAGTAACTGGACTGAGTCCAACCACTCAGCCTCAGTGGATCTGTGGGGGCTGTTTTGTACATCTTTAGTTCGTCAGAAGAGCCCTGTGCTGCTTCTGCACGGAGTCTGCGCATCCTTAACTTACTGTCCCTGGAGCCTGCAGACACAGTGCTGCAGAGAGCTGTCTGTTTGGAAAGAGGAGACAAGGTAGACAACATATATTCTCTTGTACCCGTAAGTAATGGGATACAGTGCTGGGAATACCCTCCCAGCCCTTAAGGGAGGATACATCACTGGGAGGTTGTGGATACCAGTCTTCCAGTTTGAAACGCCCTAAATCTATCCAGAAAAACAACTGTTCTTGCTGCCAGTTGAATACAAGAGGAATTGTGCAAGAGTTTGGATGGCCTGTGCTGAAAAGAAAATGATAATAGGGAAGAATTGTGTTGCTTTCTAGCAGGGATTAGTTTCCATCTAGTTCTTGTCTGCAGATCTCTTCTCTGCCTAGAATTAGACTGACATCTGGTGGTCTTTTGTCTCCACAGATTATTCTTAATCCATTTTTTGTAAACATTACAGGAATTAGTTTCGTGTTCCTTTCTGATGTTCTACCACAAAATGATGTATTTATACACACGTATTTAAAATGCACTGGACGATGCAGTGCACATTCAGGCTCTTATCCAGAATTGGCCTACTTTTCATCATATAAAAGAACAGAAATTATTCGTCACAATGTTGGAATAATGTTGACAATGTACAGCAAGTTTAAATTAATGCATTAATGCTACAAGAACCTGCAGATCTTGCCAAACAACAATGGGAAGGATGAGCTCCCCTTACTGTGGAATGTAGGTGCCTAAATGGTGCCCTCAGCTCAATTTTGGATACTTGACTAAAGATAATTGGAGTGTGTCCTGGTTTCGGATGGGATAGTTATTTTCTTCCTGGTACTTAGTTCCAGCTGGGGTTAAACCATGACAGAGGGTTATGTATTTGAAGGCTGTTTTATTTTTGCTGCCACTTTCCTGAAGTATTCCAGGGAAACCAAATGAAACGTGGATGCCTTGGGTCTCTGCTGCTGTATGTGAGCACTTGCAGTGATGGTGCTCAAACCATGGAAGGAAAGAATTTGTTTAGATTTGGACAAAGAATGCAGTCTTCCAGAGAAGATTTCTAAGAGGCACATGGATTTCTAAAGTAATATTGGGGAATGGGAAGGGGCAAACTACCAATTAAGTTCATAAAGATGCGTCATGAGGCAATAAAATTCTGAATTCTATTCAAAACTATTCCACTGCTGATCACTTTCTTTGTTGTGTTGAAAACAAATTCAACACCGGCAACCTTTCTTTGACACTGAAGTTTGTTGACTTTTGCGTAGTAAAGACACAAATTATTTGTTTGAAGCCAACTAGACTTTTCTTTGCTTGGCTATGACTCTGCCCTCACTGTGTGTTTCACTAATCATTACTGGTTTGTTCCAGATCCTTCTGCAGGGCAGAATATAGGCTCACTCTGCTCCTTCCATTGTAGTGGCTGGGAAGGGGAATTCCAGACAGTGGCAAGGCAGGAACAGGAAAGTCAAAAACCATTGCTCTAGAACTCTGGAGAACAAATTGCATCTTTTTTTTTTGCAGGAGTATGGACAGTTGAGAGGAAGAAAGACTTTAAATTAGTCCCGATGCTTTTAGGTAACACCAGATTAGCACTATTAGCGAATTAGCAACTGTCTCATAGATCACTCTGCTGTTCTGTAGCTAATGGGTGGAAGAGCTAACTTCATAAATCTGCAGCATTAAGTCCCCCAGTACAGGGCCTCTTACCCTTTGGCAGTCAGTGCCTCACACCGGTAAATACACTTCATCACAATAAGCGGCTCCTGGAGAGCAAAGGTGCTTCTTGCCTCATTAACTGTGCTTGACACTTAAGGCATAAACAAGCTAAGTCCAGAGGGACTGGTCCTGCCTTTCCATGTGCTCACCAGTGAGCTTTTCCATTCCCTTCTGTCAGGATTGATGCTTCAACCATCCATGGCCTGAATGTGCTACTTATGCAAAATACCGGCTTTTATCACAGGGAGAATGCTGTCTGAAAACTAATCATCTTTTGAAGGGTTCCTCTCACAGATCCAAGCGGCTCTGTCTGCATCACAGCAAGTGAGGTTGCAACAGACCTGATGATGATGCTGAGCCATGGGGAGGCTATAGAGGGGATGGGATACCTCAGCTTTTGGTGGCTCAGCCATCTTAGATTGTCTTAAGCCATCTGTTTGGGCGATTTTAAAGTGATACTTCTCAGCTTGTTCTACTTTTTTATGTTAAATTCTGTGTTTCTTAAAATTAACCAGGCTGTCATATGTCAAACTCTTTACTTTTGTGGAATTACCTGCTTTTGTCTTGGGGAAAACTCTGAAAAATCTGTGTCTGGTTCCAATACTGACTTCTCTTTCTCTCTCTCACTTTCTGTATGTTCGTTTTCCCTACCCCTGTCTTCTGTTTCTCCCTCATTTTCTTTCTCCTCCTCTGTTTGGCTTGCTGTTTCGTTAGCCCCTCCTTCCTTGCTCTCTTCCCTCCTTGCAGAACAAGATGGTGAAAGGCAGCCTCAGCACAGAGCAGTCGGAACGGGGGTGAGGGGGGAAGTGTACTCCTGGGAATGGATATAAAAGCAAGCACAGGTGAGTTGGAGAGAGTTTCCACCTGCTGCCTTCTGTGGCTCCTGATATCCAGTGCCTTGCCCATTTCTGTGAGAAACCAAGGTGCTTTTGTGTACATTCAGAAAATTTGTAGTTTTTTTCTCTGCTACCGTCCTGTTCAGTTTTTTGTATTTCTGCAGCAGTTCCTCCTGTTAAGCAGTGAAAGGCAAAGCTTGTTAGCTGTTACAACTGCCTGATTACTCTCTCAGCTAAACCAGTGGCAGAAATCGCCTCTTGTATCACGTCCATAAGGATCTGAAGGGTTTTTTCTGTAAGTCTGAGTAGTTCATAGTAAGCTTCCGTATAAATAAATTCATCAAAGTATCTTAAATTCTATATGTAAGGAATAATTAATAATATTGATGAGTTCGGGATTACTGTAATCTAGGATTCCCCTGTTTTCTGGAACTGTAGATAGATACAGGGATGAGTAAATTAGTCTTCGCAGGAGCCCACTGCATTTCTCTTAGCCCAGCTTTTTTCTCTATTCTACAAACAGACTTGGGGCATAGAAGGTAGAACTGTATGCAGAAGTGGTCACAATTCCATGACTTTGTAATGTGTCCCAAGTTCCTCACTGCACTTCCTTCCTGCCTCCTCCTTTGTCTAGTCCCAGTGTTCATACAGCTATGTGTGAACTTGGTGGGGAATTCAATTTGTTTGAAATTTGTTACGTTAACATCAGAGCTGGGTCATTTTTCCTAATCTGGTTCACTGTGTGGCTGGGAAAATACACTGGCACAAGGAGGGAGTAACACTGAGGGTGGAGTTAGCGCCCAGGGAACGGAATGAGGTTAGGATTTCTTATTTCTTATCCAACTGTAAGTGCATTGTTGTTCAAAGGCAATAGGGTGGATTAAAATGAAATAAGTGTTTGGTTTCAAATTAGTACTTGTTGGCACCCTTTCCATGACACTGCAGCCCAAGAAGGTCTCTTGCCTTCATTTCACTACTCCATTGCATTTCTTACTCAAGTTTCTCTGTCTTTTGCTTGCAATTGTGCAGGTGAAATTGTTCTTTCATGTCAGTTCTTGGAGCAGGTGCTGATAACCCCCTTCCCTCACTGCCGTTCCTTTGCTTCCCAGGCACCTCCCCTACCTTAAAACGTTTCCTGTTTTTCAAGTAAAGTAATTGTGAAGTAGTTTTGATGGTGTTTTGTATGAAGGATGAGAGATTAATTGGAAAATTCTGGGGTTGTGATGCAGTAGCAGAAGACAGGTCGTGTCCTATATAAACACTTTTTGTAGACTGACTGCTGACTTGGTTTAGCTCTGCTGTGTTCTGTGATTTTTTTTTTTTTTTTTAATTTTTAATAGCATTCATTCTTGGCTTTGGAGTGTTGTTTTAACAGTTACCATGCAAACAGTATTTAACAGTATTCAGTGTTTGAGTAGCTTTCTTCGTCCGTGGTAAAGGTCACTGGGATCCCTGTAAGCTTTTTTCTTTTCCTTAAAGTGTAACAGGCAGTGTAATTCGTAATGTTAAAGTGGGACGAGCGTCACACAGACAAGTTGCCTGTTACAGCTGTTTAACACTAGGGGAGTCTCAGTGGTGATTTTTGGGGCATTCCTTTAAGGTACTGGTGAACATTACTTTGTTCCAGAGACCTTTACACAGATTTCTTCCCTGCATTATTTTCCAGTGCTAGCTCTTTTTTCATATATCATAGGAATGTATTGGCTTTAGACCTTGCAGATTGTGGAATCTCTGCACTGTATTCACTGTATGCTCTAGACATCTGTCCAAGGCATCATTTCTTTCCAAATCCACTTTTGCCTCAGGTAGTTCTTATCAGAAGGTTCTATTTAGCCACCCCTATTTGATGTTCAGAATGTCTTAAAAATTAAGTTCTCTAACCTGATCTTGCATTCCAAAATAAAAGCCATGCAAATCTAAAATATTCAGTTATAACAAAAACATTAATTTTTTTTTTGCTTTATTACTGTGGTAGTTAAAGAACTTTAGGGGAATTCTGTAGCAGTCCAAGTAGTACTGGAACTGCCCGTCTGCTGGCCTTAGTGTAAGATACAATGGATATTCAATTGTGAGATTATTGGGCTGTTTTAGTCCTGGTTCACTCCTAGGCCTAGCAAGTTAAGAAAAATCCTGCATGCTGGATAACATCCAGGCAAGTCAGTGTATTCTGTCTTTGTTGCATCTCTCTCTCTGAGCCAGTTGCCTCTAGAACATTTGGATCAAGTCCAGATCTGGAGACTGACTGTGAGAGCGAGTCTGGTGCTCTGGATCTTGTCCAGGAACGAGGCAGGACTCTCTCTGTGTTGAGGCTGTTTCTTCCCTGAGCCAGTGCCTAATGCTCTGGACCAATTCCAGGCATGGGCAAGCTGCAGTTGTACAGGAGCCAGAGACAGCAACACGGCCTTGACACTCCTTTGGCGAGGGCTCGCAGTTGCACAGTAATGAAACCACAAAGGGCAGCTGCCTGAACTCTCTAGGAACCTCCCCCTTTCCTCTTCAGCTGGAGCTTAACGGCGTTGCTTGTCTGGTTTTTGTATGTGCTCACCTGACTCTTTCCTCGCTCTCAGCCTGGCACCCCTGGATGGGCGAGATTTGCAGCCAAGAGTTGGGCTTGCTGGGATGTAATCTAATTGGTGTGCTGATGATCAGAGCAGCGTTGACTTCTGTATCACACTTAGTTAGGGTTCCTGGAGTTTAATTGCCAGCTATGAACGAACATGGGTGTTACTTTGCTCCCAGGCACACCTCGAATTCTGTTAACTGCTTTCCATATGCATTACTTATGTTGCAAGTTTTTTTCCTTTTCCCAAACTCACTAGCTGGTAGGAGGGGATTTATCTAAGTCATATCAAAGTAAGTAACCTTACTAAATAAATAAATTGCTGCTGGGCTCACTTGTGTTATGGGAGAAGGGAAGAAAGGAATACATTATTTCACGGTTTGCTTTCTCTCTGTGCAGATTGAGAACTGTAACTTGGAGAAATTAAATTTTAACTTTGTAGTTTCTCTTTTAAACTGAGCCTCCACCAATTCAGCAAACTCCTGAAGTTTGTTTTCTCACCCCAGAGAATTTCTGGACAGGGAGAACGTGTGCCAAGCACTTGGATATTTCCACATTTGTCTTGAAAGACATCAAAAACTTAGTCCTGCCATGAACTGTCTCCATCGCCATAATATGACAATTAGATCAAAAAAGCAGCAGAAAGAAATATCGCCTGCTCTCCAGTTAGTTCAACCACAGCTTTACCTTCAGCTGGGGAAACCTGGCCGTTTCCCAAATTTGGTTCCCGTAGCTGGACCTCCTGTAATTTTGGTACTAGTTTCGCTGTGTGCTACGTATTCACTAGAAGCCACTGTTGGATGGTAGGAGGGTGACTTGTAGGAAAACATTTGGGTCCAGTCTCTGAGGGGCAGCATGGCATCCCAGGAGCCGTCACCACGTTGGGACGTGCTTGGCCCCTCTGTTTCCCATTCTCACAGTCAGTGTGAGGAGCGGACACAAGGTGAGCGAGCTCCGGCCTGGCTGCTGAAGGTAGAGGTTCTGTAAGAGTGCTGTGCCATTGTTTTGGCACGGACCATCCTGTCATCCCAGACCTCCTCCAGAACTGGACTTATTTAATTTTTTTTGCTGGTTGTTAAACTAAGACTTTTTATCACATGGATTAGCTTTTATGAACTATTCGGTCTCGATCCACAAAACTAAAGAGCTCTTGGTGTTGCTGCTATGGTAGGCTGCTGAGTGGGTTTTTCCAAAGCCTGAGGGGCCTGTTTGCAGATGGAGGGAAGGAACCATACCAATATTACTTTGGCTTTGTTTTTCAGGTTAGGCTGTTGAGATAAAAAGCGGTGGACATTCGTGACTGAATGGAATCTCTCCCACTGTGCAGCCATGCCCCCTCTCGACGTGCCTGCCAATGCCAGCACTTCCTTCATAAATCGTACATCACACTCAAGACTGATGACATCACAGAACCTGACCAAGGAGTCTGAACCAGCTGTTTCCATGGACACAATCTCCATAGTGACAATGGGGAGGGGAGGGGGAAAAAGGAAACAGGTGGGGGGAATTAAAGAGGGAGGGATAAATATATATATATATAAAGATCTATTTTTTAGTCTTGAAAGACTTTGTTTTAAATGAAAGGTGCGCTATATCCCTTTTGATGCTTTTGATTAAAATTTTAAAAACCCCATATAAATTTAAAAAGAAACCTATAGCTAAAGTAAATATTAAATCCAAAATTAAAGCAAGGCATGTGCAGCCTAACTTTGTGGGAAAGAATAGCAAAACTGGGAGTACTCCAAACAGGACTTGTCTCTGTTCCTCTTGCTTTCTTTCTCACAACATCTGATGAAGTTCAATTTTAACAGGCAAATAAAATACTGATAAATTGTGTGTAGGGTGTGGGAGAAAGGCTTGGATGGTTGCAGGTGATGGGGTTGCCAGTACTTGTGTCTGAGGGGAAGGGAGGTTTCCGTTTTTGAGAAACACTATTAGCAGCGTAAGCTTGAACAACACCTGCAGACTCTCTCTCAGGTCATGAGACTCATGAAGAGGTGGCTGCTGCTCGCTAGATCCCACACACCTGGTTGGTGTGGGAACATCTGTACCACACAGGGGAAGGGAGTATCTGCCCTTTGTGGCAACACCGTGACCCCAGATCATTCCAAGAAGCTGCCTTCAGTTTGGAAGGCAGGTGAGAGGAAGACATGGTTTACCTGCCAGACTGGGGAATGAAAGGAAGTCTGAATGTTGGTGGAGTCAATGTATCTTCAAACTGATTAGGGTAAATCCACCTGGCCCGGCCCTTTTTTTTATTTTATGGTTTTGCTTTTCCTAAGGAAGGAAGAGGGAATGTCAGTGTAATAGCCTACACTATATGGTTATTTGGGGTCGTTCTTTTTTTTTTTTTTTTAAGTTATGTAATTTTAAAATATTGGGTTTAAGGAACAAAAAAAAAACCATAATTTTTTCTTGTTAAGGCCTTAAGAAAGGGGTTAGTGCATCTTTCAGGGGTCACTCTGCCATGGGAATAAAAATAGCTGTTTCACAAACAGTTTTATATAAAAAAGCTTAAAAAAACCAAAAAAACTAATAAACTTCATTTTAACCTTGTCTCCTTTTGTTTTGTGCGAACTTGATTTGTTTAAAAGGACAGAGACAGTACTATCTGCTGCTTTTTGGTTTCTTTGCCTTCATCGGTTCTGCCTTCAGTGATGACCTTCTGAACTGGCCCAGCAAGAGGAAGACCACAAAGGCTTTGAAAAACTAAAGCTTAGGATTTGTTTGATGTTCAGAGTTAACGAGCCAATGACTGGATGAATTTTGTGTTCATGTGAGCTGGTGGTGTTTCACCAGGTCACTGACTTCTTTCACTCATAGGATGGTAGCGTGTCCTAGCGATATCAAACAGCGTGGTGTTTACTGGGAAGTCACTAGAGATAGGGATCTAACCAGCATGACATGGATGAAAAAATTGGGTTGATATTGTGGGGAGGGAAGAACTATTTTAAAAGTTATGTACTGGATGCTTGCTCACCTACTCACATTTTGGAGTATTCAGCACATAAAAATAAAATCTATGATAGCTCATATTAAGATATCTATTTTAACTCTATTTTTAAAAGATCAATTTAAAGATTTGGGAGATAATTTGGCAGTTATTTATTTCTAGAAGTTGCTACTCTCACTCAGAAATATTTGGAAAGAAAGGGCAGCTTTCTGCTTACTCCTTTCCCAGTAGCAGCTACTGAAGTTAGTATGTCCTTTACATTAAGAAATAGACCTGTTGTGATAAATGTCACTAATGTGTCATGAATTGGTGCTGAAAATATTTAACTGCTGGTGTAGTCAGAAAAAAGTCATTTTTAGCATAGTTAATGTGATTGAGTAAATGACTTCTTTTCAACTGAATAAAAATGTTTCTTTTTTTCACAGTGTCTGTTCTATTCTACCTATTCTAAAAAACCAAAAAAAGTTACTGATATTGCCTTGATTTTATGTTGGTGAAGAGTCAACTCTGTATGTAGCGCTGTGACAGCAGAACAGTGTGCTGGAACAGCTGAATTTGACACTTTTGGCTCTGCAGGGTGGTGTCACACAGCAAAGGCAGAAGGTTTTTGGGTAGCTGGGAGGGAGCTTTGGAGGTCTTCCATGTGGGAGCTTGTGGCAAGTAGGGAGATTCAATATTTCTTCATGCACTGCAGTTGGAGAGTAGTGGGAGTTGTGTAGAGCAAATAAAGAAATGGTATCACAGTCAGCTCCATGGGAAGTATTTCTCAGCTCACCTGGGGCTTTAACCCCCCAGTGCTGTGCTCAAAGGTGACAGACGGGGTGCTCTCCAGTAGAGCGGGATTGTGCTTGGTGGTCAAGTCTTTACAGAAACCAGAGCTGTCGTGATTCTAAAACCGAGACAGGAGGAATTTCAGCAATGTGTAATTGCTTCTTGGGAGAACTTGGAAATGATCCAGAAGAGTCATAAAATCCAGTTGGAAATAAAAATTTCTTTTGGCTGAGAAAGTACAAAGTGCTGAGTGGATTTTGAAAGCTGCTGTACAAAATACTTACCTGGTCCATCCTGCTAAAGCAATTAACAGCTTGACATCGTGGATACCCCAACTTGAAAGCAAGAAAAGGTTTGGAAGCCTTGGCTAATTCAGAATTTCTGGAGCAGAAGTAACCCACAGCAGAACCTTAAGCCACAGAGATTACGTATAGATGAGAATGAGTGGCCTGGCACCTGCTTGGGAATTACCTGTTTGGATGAGGAATGAAGTAAGGAGAGTTTGGATAAGGCAGCTCATTTTCTGTCTGACTCCCATTGGGATCTCTTGAAAGAGACTTATACCAACGTGCTGGCAATTGAATGTGATGGGTTAGCAGTGTTTCCAAGCTAACCAGAGTGAGTTGGCGCTACCGAACAGAGTCAAAGAAAAAACTGTTTTCCCGTCAAGGATATGCAATGGATTCAACATGCAAAGGATATTTGCTGATACGACAAGGATAAAGGGGGAGTCTTGTAGGAGCTGGTGGAGGCCCTGGGATATGTACAGAGCAGATCTCGATACCAGAAGCTGTTGATTCATCATGTGTATTTATTGCATGTGAAATCCACACCTGGAAATCCGAGGCACAGACTACTGTGGATTGTGTACCCCAGGAGAAAGGATCTTGGCTGCCACTGCGGAAGGCAGCGGCCGTCCTCACTAATCTGTACCACAGAGATACGAGGGGGAATTTTAGCTGGGCTTGTGGCATTCTTGAACCTTCTGAATTGCTTAGAACAAGACAAACTGATGATGTGTAATAGTATTGAAATCAAAAACATTCAGGGGTTCAGGATGGAGCATCTGCTGAAGAATGGTGCACATCTAGTTCATGGAGTCCAGCTAATGGCAAGCTAAAGAAATATATTCTTAGTGTGACGTGCATTAAAAAAAAAAAAGGTTTATTGAGATATGGGCAGTTGAATGACAGCTCTGATACTTTGACTATTTGATGAGCAGTAATGTACATAAAAATGTATGTGAGGAAAGATAATACCTTAAACTGGTACAGTTACAGGGGGAACATTTTGGGACTGACTTGGATATAAAGTTCCAGAATGATCAGGCCTGTTAACTGTGTCATTACATCAGGACTTACCTGTACTGTCCTGAGTGCAGTGGCTGTCCTGGACATGGTAAATGTATTTGGTTGAGGGACACAGTGTTGGTTTGTCTGATGTGGTCCCTGACTTACCAGAATGACTACAAGAAGCAGTCCTCCATCTAAAAATGCAGAAAATCAAGTGTAAGTATCATACTTCTGGAAGTGGAACAGAATATCTAGATGGTTGAGGATGAATAATTCACCATTGCTCTGGAATATTTTTGAAATGATTAAAAGTAATGTGAAAAAGAACAGAGTACAGGTAATCCAGGTTCAGTTACAGATCTAGAAAACACAAAGATGGGGCTTTACTGACTTTGCTATGAGATGTTGAAATAGTAGTTGCAATCTTCGTTTTGGGTTAGAAATCTCTGTTGTGAGACAGGACAAGATTCTTGTTTGGCTGTGAAATATTTCTAACAAATGTGTTTAGATTTTGGCTTAGTTTTTTGTTTGTTTTGGGTTTTTTTTTAAGACAGAACTCCTGCAGAGAATTTAGTCAGTAAAGGCAGAGGACACAAGTAGTTATTAGAAAATCGTGGGAGACCCTTAACACTCTCGTACTTTTGGCATCTCTGCAGGCCAAAGAGAGCTTGGCTAATGCGCATTACTGAAAAATTGGCTCCCTGCAGATACTGAGCACTGTCCCCCACCTGACCTGTGCTGTTCAGGCAGAAATTGATATGTAAAGCTCTAAAGAAGAGAATGAGTGCAAAGGTCAGTGCAGTAGTTGCTGTCATTGTCCTTACATGTGATTACTTGTTTGCTCTGTCTGTACTTTTAATGGAATCCAAAAGGTTCACTCTCTCATCCAGCTGGAAAGTGAAGAGGATGCTGATTAGAGAATCCTTTTCTAATATTTGGTTTTTTAAGTGGGATCCATTATCCATTAGTGTGTCTGCGGAAGGGAGCCTGAACTGGAAGGAAAGCATTGCTTGTTTGCTGGCTTCTTCCATGGGGTGATACTGAGAGCTGAGATTGCTTCTCTTCCCTCTTCATCCTCCAGAGGTTTCTTGCAATTTATTGCTTAACTCAGTTTTGATGCTGCGGTTTCAAGGTTTTGGCCTTACCTGGCCAGCTTTAGAAATGCTGATATTTCTTACCAGCCCCAGAGTGATTTACCTCTCCTCCAAATAATTTGAAAAATAGTCTTCTCACTCACAGCAAACCCCCTGTGAAAATGTTCTACTCTGGCTGGGGATCAGGATTCAGACTGATGTGTTCTCCTCTGCGTGATAACAGCTGCTTAAATGTGCTACTGAACATGAGCATAGCCAGGTTATCTGCAAGTACCACCTGTATGGCGTTAGGGGCCTTTGGGTTGTAGCTACCCCTGCTGACAGCCAGACTTGGAGTTCTCAGTGAGTTTGGAGGTTGGTGCTCCCTGACTTTGAGATACAGCATGGCAATGGTTTTCTGAGTTTTATTGAAATTGCTTATTTTTGGAGCCACATCTTTTAGTGGGGAGCAGCAAAGAATGGCAGAGAAATTGTTGGGGAAAGAGCTGGAAGGTGTTTACACTAAAAATAAAAATGGTGGTGTAAGGAAAAATCTGCATTGTATAGAGAGAGTGCTCTGAGCTGAAGCCAGTTCATCAAAGAAATGTCACCACTTCTCATGATTTTATTAAAAAATGAAAATGTGTACACTTCACAGCATTTGTATTATGAAAACTTAATTGGACTTCACTCCGATTCTTGCCCACCTGAACTGGGCTGCCCTCTCAGAAGAGGAATGGAATTACTAGAGTCTTATAAATTGTAGGTTATTTTGAGGACATTACTTTGGGGGCTGTTGGAATTACAACAACCTGGATTATGGGGCATAACAATATCTGCTGCTTCTTGTGCACTTTTTCATTACCTTGAAGTACCTTCCAAGTAAGACAGATCTCACAGTTCCCATTTGTAGTCAAAAGAAATAGAGAAGTGGACAAATTAGTGTTGTACTATGAAATTCAGAATTGGCAGGTGGAAATGTATTTTAAAAATACAGCAAAGCACCATGTGTATAAACAGAACAAGGACCGTTTGGATGTAAACTCCTGAGTTTTGTAGCATTTTGCTGCTTTGGAAACCAAGATGAGGTGGTCCCTGTATAAAGTGGATGTTGCAGTCTCTCAGTTGCAGTTCACCTGGTGTCCTGCTGTGGCTGAAACTTCTGAGGAGGAGTCACGACCTGTGCAGGTGATAGGTGGCAAAAATATGAGTGCCCATTTGGGAATGAAACCAAGGAGCTGCACTCTGCAAGAAAATAAGCCCAACTTCTGTAATACTGCTGATGAAGACTTTTCCAGCAAGCAAAACCAGAGGCCATACAGAATGGCCCAATTTTGTAGTGTCTAAGCAGATTTCCAGGGTTGTGTTTGATTCTGCTCCAAGTGGGAGAACATTCTTGGCTTTACATGACAGGAAAACGTGCCAGGAGAAGAAACTGTTTCCAGAGCTGTAAGATGGGAGTGGGCATTTGCAGCCTCAAAGAGGATATTGAGGATTGCAGTCCTCATGGCCAACTCCAGCCTCACCACTCATTTTTACTAAAATTGGCAGCACCGTTTTGCCACAGGAATACAAAAGACTTGGAAAAGATGCTGTAACAGCAGAAGTGTAAACATTGCTTATGACAAATATGAAAGATGGACTTGGCAAACATCAAGTTTGTGGTCTGCTGCTTCAGAAGATGGAAAGAAGGTGCACCTTTTAAACTGCACAGAGTTGTTGGATTTTAGAAGATAAATAGATCAGGAGATGTACAAATTATTGGTAGAAACACTAAGACTAATCCCAATCCGTAATAATCAGCAACAGTCACTGTAAGACTGCCAGTAAGTGGGACAAATTCTGCTTTGGAGCATGGCCCATTGGCCTCAAACACTGCCCATCACCCATGCTGGATGGATTCACCCCTGATCTGAGCACTGCAGTTACATGATCCAAAGTTCCTCTTGAAAATAAGGAGAGGTGAGAAAACCTTTTACAAGTGGCCTAATCATGTGAAAGAGTCATGGAGAAATAACAGGTCAATAGAAGTTGGGGAAGGTTTTTCCTGAGGTTCCTTCTAGGGAATGCTATGCTGTGAGAGGAGACCTGAGACCACTGCAAAGGCACTTGAGGGCTTCACTGATGCAGGTGGCTGTTGCTGATAACCTTTTCTGTGTGAAGCTGCCTGTGTGTGAGTTTTGGAAGAACAATCCAGGTAGGTACCATACTATATCCATTCTGTGTCATTTATTAGACTACACAGCAACAGGCCCTGAAATCCATTCTTTAATGCAGAAAACCCTTTTTGCATCCAAATGGTTGTTCTGTGTAGGGGACGGTCTCTGTTGTGCTTCAAGGGGGAGTGTTGGCCAGGTCACCAGGGTTGGTTGGTCCCTCTTCATAAATGCCTTACCTTGGTTTTCTACCTCCAGTCAGTAGCTTGACGCAGATGCTGGAACTGAACAGCTGATGTTCATTTCCCAGGGTTTCATTTGACCTCTTTCAAAGAGCTGCTTGAGACAGGCACCAGAAGTCTGTGCAACCTGTATTTACCAGTTCTGCCAAGAGAGAGGGAGAGAGGATGAGAATTGCCCCTTATTGTTAGCATTTATTTGAGTTACTTGGACTTTAGGAGTAAAAACCTAAACAAAAAACCTGATCAAAAATGTAAACAACCTTTTGCAATCTGCAGCTAAGTGCAATGCAGGGCCTGGTAGAGCTTTTCTTGTTCCTTACAATGCAAGAGGAAGGACAAGTCTGGAGCTTGCCTGAACAGCCTTTTCATGGCTGTTAGCCACAGCCCCTTGGCCTACTCTTTCCTTCACTAGGTGCATTTAAGGATATACCAATCTGTGGTTTTTAAGAACATATGTACTTATCTTTTTGATTTGTAAGCCTCTACATATGCCTGGAAATACATGAGTATAAGGGTTCAATATATGCATGAGTATAAGGGAGAAAAAATGTTCATTGACCAGCTTGCATGACCTTGGGTGGGAGTGGTAAAAGCTAAGGTCTGTCATGAGTTCAGGGGACACTTCAGCCACTCAAATATCATGATTCAAAGTGTCCCACAAGGTACTGTGCCTCTGCCTGGCAAACAGGCAGTGTACATGAAACAACCCTTCCATGGAGTCAGCAGGCTTTGTACCATCAGGCCCCAACTTCCTAAGCGCTCATCCTTGAAATGAGCTTCTCACAGCAACACAATAGGGCAGCTCCTGTATTTCCACTTTGTTTTCACTTCTGCCTCAACTGAGAGCAAGTGTTTGAGCTTGATTTTTGCTGCAGCCTGTTGTAATTGCCAGAGAGACAAGCATCTCCAGTCATTCTGAAAAGCCTTGTGTCACTGATTCAAAGAGCACATGAGGATTCATAAGAGGTGTGACCAGGTGGAGACACTTCCATTCTCTTTCCCATTGACTGTAGGTATCTACCATGTCATTGCATTTCTCCATCTTTCACATTACTTGCAGATTACAGGTAATCTCTGTATTGCATGTCTGTGTTGCTCACAGGTAGCTCAATCCGTTTGTCATAGTTTGTCTTGGTGTCACTCAAGGGTTCTATTTTGGAGCTGTAGCCCAAGCAGGAGCTCTCCCTCTCACCCTGACATGGAATCAAGGGTATCTGTAGCTGGTCTCTGTCCCTCAGGCAGCACAGAATGCCCCAGAACCTCCAGGCTCATGCAGAGGTTACTGCCTTGGAATCCGGTGTCTACTGCAGTGCTGTTACACTTCAACAACTTCTCCAGTTGGATTTTTGGCCTATCACATGTCCTCGTCATCCAGGCAGGTCTGAAGTCCTGAAATTCTGCCTTTCTCTCTCTCTCCCTCTCTCTCTCCTTTTCTTTTTTTTTTTTTTTTCCAATCAGAAAATTTATTCCAGACTCTTAAAACTTCAGGGTTTGTTTTTTTTTTTTTTCCCCCAAAACTGAGGAAATTTTTTGCAGTGTTTGCAAAAGTAGACCTGCTCTAGATCAAAGAGTTAAATAAGAATTCAAATAGTGTCTGTGATCAGGAATCCCATCCAGCAGCCATGACTGTTACAAAGAGGACACACATGAAATTTTTACTTGTCATCCACATTCATGTTTTAAAGCTCTCTGGAAATCCTGCTATAGGACAGACTGGAAGGCATCTCTCAAGGTCTCTGGTCCAGCCTGATGTCTTTGTGAAGGTCAGCCTCAGAACTATACCAGGCTGTTGAAGGCTTTAGATAGTCAAGTTTTGAAAATCTTCAGCGTGGAGACTCCACACCATCTCTGGGACTCCGTTCCTGTGCTGAGCTGTTTTCCTGGAGAAGCAATTCCACTTTGTATCTAGTTACAGTTCTGATTGCTGCAGCTTGTGACTTGTCTCTAGCCCTGTCACTGTGCCATTTGGAGAAGAATCTGACTCCACCCTGCCTATAAAATCAGCAGTTCATGGCGGTATGACACATTAAGATAGTCAGTCTGCGTGGATCCCTGAAATTATTTAGCATTTGTTTTAATCCCAAAATCCAGCACACCTGCAGGGCTTTGGTGCAGCTGTCCGGAGTAGCTTGGGGAGCTAGGACAGTGGCAGGTATTTGTTTATTCTGGATCCAGTTCCTGCAGGGAGCTGTGCCTCAATCCCACCCTCCACAGCCAGGAGGACAGGGGAGTGTAGATCACTGCCTGCATTCTGAAATTTTCTTTGGGAAAGAGTTACCAGAGCCTCAAACACTAGAGTCTTCAAAGCTTTACTACTTCTAATTGGAATTCCCTGCTAGTTCCCTGCTTGCTTTTTTCCTGCTTTCCCACAAGCCTGACGCTCAGGTGAAGATCAGAGGTCTTCTTCCTGGTTCCAACCAAGCTTGAGGGAAGCAGGACCGAAGGGCCAGGCCATGCACGCATCACGGAGCAAGTCACGCCTTCACGGGCGCTCCTCAGGCTGGTGAACCGTCTCAGCCTTGGGTAGAAACCGCAGGTCCCAGTCCCTCCCACCTGATCCTATGCGGTGCAAACTCCACCCTGGCCTTTTGGGTGTGAAGGAGTTTCCCTTTCCTTCTCACAGCCCTGAGCTTTCCGCACCCTCCTCTGCCTCGCTGCTCACCTGCCCACTCTGCAATCGCTGCCATCTCCCAACCCTCGGTGGTTCTGTCGTGGCCGGCCCAGAGCTGCGGACACGGCCCTGAGGGCTGTCTGCTGCTGCCACCTTAAGGCTCTGAATTCGTATTCCAGCAAAACCCGTGCACTGCTTCCCTGGGGACAGAGCGTGAGGAGCTGGGAACTGGTCAAAGGCCGTCCTTAGCAGCAGGAGCATGACACAAAGCCCTTACCCTGCTCTCGCGGAGCCCTGTGGCTGCTCCACCATGTCTCATGGGAAAGTATAGCAGTGTTTCACCCAAATTT
Source organism: Dasyornis broadbenti (assembly GCA_013397935.1). Classification (NCBI taxonomy): domain Eukaryota; kingdom Metazoa; phylum Chordata; class Aves; order Passeriformes; family Dasyornithidae; genus Dasyornis; species Dasyornis broadbenti. The sequence goes on along the minus strand of VZRN01000754.1, from coordinate 66,664 downwards.
TTGCATGCACCTCCTGATTTTGCAGGCTGATGAGAAACTGTCCTTTGTAATCTGTAGGGCAGAGTGAGAGCAGATGAGGCAGAAGATGAAAGTTTCTCTCTCAGAGGAGGTTTTTACAGCCTACCTTTCTGGCAGGGATGGCAGCACTGCTGCCTGCCTGCTGCCCCTGTGGAGAGAGAGGGCTTGATGCTTGTTTTCATCGGCTGTCAGCAACAAATGAGAGGTGTGAATGCATTTGCACTCTGAATGCTTTTTTGTGGCAAATGTTGTTGTTACTTGGCTTATTGTGCAATCTGCAGCCTTTCCATTCTTGCTGTGCTTCCAGAAAATTCCTGTGCTGTGTGACACTGAGAGGCGGCACCTTTGACCTGAGGCTCTGAAGCCAATTTCCCAGAGCAACCAGCCAGGAGAAGACAGCGTGATCAGTGGCAGCCCTCACACTCACAGCAGAGACCACAGAAGTCAGCTTGGCTGGGGTTGGCAGCTTTTCCCTCTATCATTGTTCCCTCCAGCACCACAAGCAGCAAGGTGTGCTTGCAGGCACCCACGTGGATTCTGTTTCCACAGGTGCATGCAGGTGGTGGGATCCATCTGCCACAAAGCTGTCAGCACAGGAGATGCCCTTCGCTATCAAATTGAAAAGACTTGCACAGGAAAACAGGTAGCATTAGAAATAGTTGCTGATTTTTAATTTTGAGTGCAAAGGTTATCCGAGGTATTAGGCCTTAGTTCAAAACACAGGGAACACAAATCAAAAAGCTTTCAATTTTGAAATAGGCAATAAAGTGTAATTAAGTAAATAAAGTAATTGAGGATTTGTATTAGGCCTTTCTCTCTTTCTGAATATGAGCCAATATATTTTATCCTGGAGTAATACAAATGAGAAAGGAGCTGCAGAAAGGCATTAACTTACATACATAGTGCCTGTGTTCAGTCCATAGGAGAACTAAGGTTTGTCATCTCCATCTGTGGCATGGCTTTGAAGATTTCCAGGGTTTTGCATTTTTTTAAGCAACCCAACATAAAGTTTTATAGTGTTATTACCACAAAAGCATTCATTTTTTCATAGCTAGCTCAGCCCTGCACCTTGCTGGTGCTCAGCGACACCTTGTTCTGAGCTGCAGGTGCTGGGCCACACAGGGAACCTGGGATTCAGCAGGTTTGGGAAGCTGCTGCTTGTGTTTTGCCATCAGAAGGGAAGCAGCAGGCCCCAAGACATCCCAGGCCATTTCCCTACCACTCACTAGCTGCAGGGCAGCGTGATGCCTTTCGGCATCTCTCCGGTCCTTTGGTCAGCTTAAAAATCACAAAAATACTCCTTTTCAGTTTCCTTTGCAGCCACCACCTTTGATCCTTCCTCCTTCCCATGGAAAGACCACTGCTTACGGATACTTCCTTAGTAAAAGAGTGTATTTTTGTTGACACAAAACCACAGTTACAAATGAACACAGAAAAATAAGTTTGTTACATATGGTTGCTATTGAGAGTGTGGCAAGTACTCTTGGCAAAAGTAACCTACAGACCATTTGGGATGAAGCTCCAAAGGTAACTGACCAATTGAATGCCTGGCAGTAAGATCTTGCCTGCACTGCCATAGTTTCTAATTTCTATTTCACTCCATATGCTCCCACTGTTATTAATTCATCTGTGAGCACAGCTGAGCCAATATTTCAAATCAAAGTTATTTGGGGGTTTTCTATTCATAAAAAAATATAAAATACACATTCTGAGTTCCAATGCACATTCAGATTTGCGAAGCATAAACTATCATTGGGAGCATCACACAGAAATCAAATAAAAACAACTCATTTCACTGTCATAGTAACACACAGCAATCTTTCGTCTCCAGCACACTGAGAAAAACTTCTAAATGTTGACTTGTATTCAAGTCATTGTTTATCCTGACAGATAAAACCATGAAAAATTATTAATGAGAGCTTGACGCTGCATTATTTATGAAAATAGCAACATAATAAACTCTGTACTCTAACAACAAGCATACTATTCTCTCAGAAATCATTAGCAGAGGGTTTAGATCATCAAAATTCTATTTTTGAGTATTTTCAGCTTAGTGCATTAATATCATCTGGGTAAAAAATGTTGGGACATATGCACATTTTATTTTTGATGTTAAAGTTTTACTTTCTTTTTTGGTGTTAAAGTCTTACTAGAATCGCCTTAAGTTCTTCTGCTCATCATCTGCTGCTGTCTTCAAGGACTGCTGAGCAAAGGGCAGAATTCAGGAGCTCATGACTTGTTGAACAAAACAATTGTCAATTTGTGCCCTGTGAGCAGCAGCCCCGTCTTCTTCTGAAGTTAAGCCTGGCCTGTCACTACATGTGCCTTTGCCAGAGTGACAGTCTGCTGTCCAGACCGTCCTGTCTTTCCCACTGCTTCCCTCCTCCCCTTGGATTTCTCTACCAGTCACTACTTTGTCGTGTCATAAATTTCTGTCCCTAAAAGCTCCTTGAGTGCCTGTGAGTAAGACGGGAGCATTGATAATGCTGGGATTTGTGCTGGCTTTTCAGTGAACAAAGCCAGAGGTGTCTTTTGGTTTCCAGAGATTGCCAGGAGAATCTGGCAATGGTTTGTAGTGGCTGGAGAAGGTATCTGTTGTCAGGCTGCTGTCACATGTGCCCAGCATGATGTGCCCAACCCGCAGGGACCTCCCACTGCCTGCGAGGTGCATGCTCAGCCACGAATGCCTGACCTTGGGGCTGTGCAAGGTTACTAATTAGCTGCAGCAAACACCAGGTTCATGCAGGTGCACTGAACCTGTGTTCCCTGTCTTTTAAACTCAGGAAAAATTGCAGGGTCACTTCTGCCTGCAATGTTTTTGCTACCCTTTGCCACGAGGGATGCCCCTCTCGCATTGGCAATCCGAGCCCAAGTGGGCAAAAGTGACATCTCCGTTTGCTCAGGCGATTACTCATGTTTGATGTCCTGTGCTTTAGTTCCCCTGTAGTTTAGTCTCAAACTCATGGGGAGCAGGTGCCTGCTAGCCTCCCTCTGCAGAGACTAGCACAGCGGGGCCCCAGACTCGGCACAGCTCTGCTGGTTCTGTGGAATCCATGGTGTCTGCCAGCCCTGGCCTAAGGCAAACGCACAAAAAGGCCATGTTTGAGAGGCCACGTCTGCACACCTTGTCACACAGGGACAAGGCAGCTAACATACATTTCCCTATGCAAACCAGCTGTGCAAATGGGGCAGCATGAGGGGAGAAAAGGGGTCCTGAGCTGAGTGACAGCACATTCTCAGTGTTGAAAACACTTGTGTAACTTGAATGAGGCAGGAGCTAACAGCATGCACCAAAAGAAGGACCGTGGCATCACCATGCACACGCTTAAACAATGAAGTAGATAATGTGCCACTTTCCCAGAACAGGAATATTTTTACTCGTACCGTTGGAGCAATCACAGCCACCAAGCCAGCAGGAAGGTGATGAACAGAGATAGTCACTTTTACCTTATTGACTGTAAGGAAATTGTAACAGCAAGTGTACTTCAGAAGTAATGCCTCTCTTCATCTCCTCTTTCTGAGATGTGCTGAGCACATGCTGCTCTGAATGCTTTCCTGGGAAGCCAGGAATGTTCAGCAGCCATCAGAAACAGGCTAATGAGCTTGGAGTGAAAAGAGAGAGAATTATTGCTGAAACCTGAAATCTGACTTTCCTATGAGGAAACAGCATCACCCAAGGTTATTCTGCCTACTTCTGAGGGCCATAAGCACAGGAGAAAAATGTAATTCTCTTTATAGCCAGATTAGCTTCCCTTTTTATTTTGATTCATAAATAATTGAAGACCTAACTATGAAAAAGCAGCATCTCTGACTATCCTTCCAAGGCACGGAAACAGCAGCAAAATGCTTGCTGTGAAATACTCCCTCTGCCAGAAGAAAAATATCATAGCTAGACACTTCCTGGAACAAAAGGGAGTCTTCAAATTAGCTCGTTATCTATTTTCATCTCTATTCTGATATCTTTGGTAACCTATGTCTTCGCTTTGAAATAATTATGGTATCAGTGCTCATTAATGTCCTTTGCACCAAGATTTGTAGATTCTTCATCACAACTGAATAAACAGCTCTATTAAACACATTTTACAAGTGAAGAAATGGAGCTAACAGCCAGCTGAGTGCTTGCCTCTAACTCACAGGGCAAATCAATGGCAGCAACTAAACCAAGATGCATTTGTCTGTCTGGCTTCCAAAACATGGATTTAATCACACCATTATTTCCAAAGGTGTCCACTGATTTCACATTTTAGGAAAGCAGGATGAGTTTTCCCAGATGGATTGAAATGCATCTCGTATGGGAAAAAAATTAATAACAGGACTTTAGCAAGTAGCCGTATCCAAAATCCCCCTGGATGCTCTCATTGCAGCAAAGAAAAACCCCAAGGTATCGGTATTAAACCAAAAATGAAAAGAAAAGCAATATATTCACAGCTCCTGAGAAGCTTAAAAAGCAAGAAACCAAAACCAGCAGCTGAGAGAAATCAACAGCCTATGGTATTGGGGGCGTAAGCCATATTTTTCTGACAGTTTCACTAGAGAGTGTGAGTCAAGGCAACTGCTGCCAGTCACTTGCCGAATGAGCAGGCATCTTCCCAGAGCTCAGACACATCACACAGGTTTAATGGAATCTTCAGGAGGCATTTCGGAACAGTGCTGCTACCACAACCTTTGCAAAGCAGCACCTTGATTCATTACCTCCCCACACTGGGCTTAGAAATTGCATGTGCTGAGTTCTGTTTGGCTAACTCAGATTGAAGTAACAGTGGGAACATTTTAGCCTGTGAGAGAACCTGAACTTGAATTTTGCAATTAAAACCAAGCTAGCTTGGTTTTGCCTCTGTTTAACCCCATGTTAACATGACGAGGATGCTCTGGTTAGGACCTGTAACTACCCTGGGTTTACTGAACTAGTGAAATCCTTGCTGGGCAGCATTACATGTATGTGCAAGTTCAGTCCTGGATCATCTCAAGCTCTGTGAAATGTCAAGTGAAAATAAAGCTGTTCTGCTCTTGTCATTTTGATTTCTCAGCCCTTACTGTCCAGGGCTTTTCTAGGGGTGACTTCATCTCAGTGGCTGCTTTATTCATCCAAATGTTAATGCTTGCAGCAACTGCACAGCTCACACTGCCAAACTGCTCACACCATCACTGCAGCCCATCTCCTTGACATCTTCCAGCACCAGCACAGAGTTGTCTCTCTGAGGTGAAAGATGGGGCCAAGACATGCTTTGCTTTAGGTACCACGTTCAGAGTCATTGCTCTTTCAGGGCAAGGGACATGTATGGGGATGGGATGGCATGAGAGGGAATGGCACGGGAAGGGGATGAGTGAAAGAAGTAAGGTCCAACTACAACTCACTTTGGTGGTAAGTGAACTGGTGTGATTGATACAGGAAAAAGGGTAGGAAGCCATGGGGAATTTAAAGCAGAAAAGCCTGAAGAACAGATTTCTTTGCAATGTGGGAAGGCTGGCAGTAAGTCATAGTAACAGTAACTATGAAAGACTTGGCTATTTCAGTTCTGCTGACTGCTTTATTATGAACAAGCTGTTAGCACAGTCCATCTTAAGGCTGTAGAAGTATTTCCAATGTTTAAAACCCCCATCTGAAGGCCAAGAAAGTCACAATGAACCAGCTGAGACTAAAATTTCCTGAGTTGGGGTTGTGCTTCAGGCTAAATTTGTTTGGGAACATCCAGCCAAAAATTTTTTAATCCCTTTCTAATGGCTGACATCGTTCTTAGAAATCCATTGTTTATCTGACCTTCTCCTAACCCGTTAGAAAAATTTCTGGTGATATTTTCCTTTCTCAGTTTCATGCTTTGAAGCATTACACTCAAAATTTGGCAGGAGGCAGCTTTCTGTTAGAAGACACATTGCACCAGCTCTCTAAAATTGTGCTCAAACTTGGCTGCGTTACAAGCACTTGAAAACCCAGTTTGCATGCGCTTGATAGAGCTCTCAGTTTTCCACCTAAAATTCCCCTGAGATGTCTGAGCAGAGCAGGTGCTGGTTATTGCTGGCTGCCAGGGGCTGCTGAGGGTGAATGACAAGTGTGAAGCTGGTCTCTGCCATGCACCCCTTGCCCCTTCCAGCACCAAAATGGGCATGGGGAGGGAGAGGCCATCTGAGTGAAGGTAAAACACGAAAAAGAGAGATTGTGGGCTGAAAAAAGAAGGTGGAGAAAGGACCGAAAAAGTCTGGGACTTGGTGGGACACCATGTTTTCTGGGCTGAGAAGAGGCCACCAAAGAGGAAGGGTTTCTGGGGTCTTCTCTAGCCCCAGCTCTGCTGTAGCCTGAGAGATGGACAGCCAGGCAATGAGAGCAGCAGGCTTTGCACTAATCAATATTGTTCCAAGAGACTTTGCTCCTCCAGAATGAGAAATTGCTGAGGTTTGCGTTCATCTATATCTGAGGTGTTAAGGGGAAAGCAGTCAGCCTGCTGGGATTTGGACGAAAAAATTCTGAAAGCTCAGAGAAATATTCACGCTGTGTGACCAGTGCTTCCTGGCTGGAAGCAAAGAGGGAGGGGGGGAGGAAGAGTGTGTCTTTGGCCATTGGAAGCGTTCCACCCCACCTCCATGGAGAGAAGAGTATGTGATACTGGGTAATTACTGAAACAGCAGTTTTCATAAACAGGCACTAATCTGTGACCTCTGTGTCCAGGGTGCCAAAGCTGCAACCCTGCAGGAAGATCTGCAGAAGCTACTTGCAGCCTCAGCTAGGAGCTGGCCATGGGCCCTGGACAGCTGTGCCTGGCAGCTTTTAGACTTTTGCTCTTAGGTACCAACAGTTAGAAGGTCATTTGCCTCCGCTGGTGGCATCTCAGAGGGATAAGGTGGGTATGACTGCCTGCTCCTCACCCATGCAGGCACTGATGACTGCTGTGGAAAAGCCTGTCTAAACCACCTTTATAGGCAGGGTGTGAACAATAGGTAGCAAAATAGACTTTAAAGACAAATGCTGTAATTAAAACCAGATTAGTAAGTGATCACCATCTATTCTGTGCACTGAATAAAGGGAGGGTCCTTCAAAAAGGAAATATAACATGTAATTATAATTAGATATGATCTTATGGACAATACGGATAAAAAGGCTCAACTAAAATTGCCTAAAAGAAAAAAGTAGGCATTATCTTACTTCTGGATGCTTTGTTTTGCAATACTAATAGGCTTTTTTTCTTAAAGCTACCTTTCTGTTTGTATTTCACAGTTTTCAGTCAAAGAATGGTGATGTCTGCATGCAACTTCTGTAATTTCACTTAGCTCATCTCATCTCTTAATTGACTGTGCACAGTCAAAGACATGCACCCAGCACAGCAGGGCAACAGCTAGCTAAAATTAATATCTATGGATTTGGAGGGTTTTTTCCCTGACTTGAAAATTGCTCAAAATATTCCTTTATTGAAAAGAAATGCAAATGAACATCTTTCATTCTTCAGAAGAATAATTACCCTCTTCTCTTCCTCTCTGTCAGAAAGAGATTTGTTGTCTATTGTTTCTTTGCTGGCTTTGAAAACAGTTCTTTTGAAATTATGATGCTAATAGCCCTTGTTCTAGTCCTTTGCAGGACTGGCAGTTTGTGCTACTCGCCAAAAGTGGAGGAGCTGTCAAGTTTGCAGGAAATGATCGTTTACCAAGTGACCTTTTGGAAAGATGTAAATTGGGAAATCTGTGTCAGTGTAGGATTTTTTCTTTCTTAAGCTGATGCATTTCTCAGGTTGCAGCTTTGTCACTTTATGTCAAGGCTGAGCCACAGGAAGCAGAGAAGCTGGAGAGTTCCTATTGTGATGACCTTCCAGGGTGATTTTCATTAAAATTAAATCCACTTCCTGAATTCTGATCAACCATCCTTGTTAGAGCCCACAGGTGAACGATGGGAGTCTGACAGCCTTTGGCTCTAGCCAAGGTAAGCAAAGCTGAAAGGACGCAGGAGGATATTTTCCAGCTTAAGTTCATAAAGGTCAAGCTCAAAATAAAGTGAAACAGGTAAGGTAACTTCCTTTTACTGGTGGGGTGATCAGGAAATCTCCACTGACATTCTTGGGACCACATTTCCCATTTTTCACTGTCATCTGAGTGTATGGCTCATGAAAATCAATGTGGGAGGAAGCCCTTGACCACCTTTTATCATTCAACCAAGCTGGCTCAAGCCAGCCCGCTGAGTCGGGAACTGTTGCAGCTCTGTCTCCTGAAACCTCACACTAGAGTTGTCTGAAATGTGGTGGGTACTCAAAAGCCAACAAACTCCCAGGCTACTCTGCAAAAAGACTTCATCTCTGGTTAGCTCTCCCAGGCTGGACTTGTCAAGAGTGCTCTCTGTCCCATCAGCCACATTGTTAATAATCTAAGCTTTATCAGCTCCAGTATAGACACCTAAGGGACATAACAAGTCATCATCCAGTTGGACTCTGTACTGCTGATCCCACTTTTTTGAGCTGCACAATCTGAACATTCACCCACTTTATCATCTACCTTGTCTGTATGCCATTGATTTAACTACAAGGATACTGTAGAAAATGGTGTTAATGGCTTTATTTCTGTTAAAAAACAGAAATAAATGAGATTCACTGATCTCAAGCTTTGAGGAGGCTGCCATTGAAGAACAACCAGCTCTCCTGGGCCCCTTCACTCTCCAGGGCAGCTCCCTTTGGGACCAAGGAGTTCCCTGAATGAAGTGAAACCTGCTCCCCTGCAGGTAAGGACAGTAATGCTATTTGTACTGCTGATTTCTTGCAGGATTTAGTATTTCACAGTTTCATGGTTGCTGCTGGTAGACTTACCCTTGACCATCATATCCTGAACCACTTCTTCCTATTTTGTGAACAGCAAACCCAGCACAGCATCTCCTCCAGTTGTCTCATCAATCACCTGTGTCATGAAACTTCTTGAGCACACTCGAGAAGCCACCTGGATTGTGCCTGACCAGGCAGCCCTTCTGGTTAAAGCACACTGTGAGTTTGTCCCAAGGCCTGTGATTGTGTGGGATGGCTCTATTGACTTCCTCTCATTTATCAAGAAGTCTGTAGTGAGTGCCTGGCACACAGCCCATGGAGCTTTGCCACCTTCTCCTTGTCCACAGGCACTTAGCTGGCCCATGACATCCCGCCCCCCCCCACCATGGCAAAGTTCTGGGCACTCCTCTGTACTATACACAATCTCTCCTCACTGTTTGAAGCCTGTCTTTCCTAAAGATACTGTGCTCATCTGTGGCAGCTCTCCAGGTGTGTGAACTATCCCAGCATGTCTCTTTAACTCGAAAGAAATCACAGTTCTGCAGTTGTGTGGGAGCTGGTAATTGCCCCAGTTGTTTCCCATTCCACATGTTTGTTTATAACTACATGACACAAACCCTGAACCCTGAGTCATGATGCTTTCAAAAGAGGATCCTGCTTTAGAGACTCCAGCAAGGTAACCTCAGCACACAGACAATGAGCTCTGAGGTGCCTCCCCTCCCAAAGAAGGGCCATTTGAGGCCCTGGCTGCACACCAGCACTGCCTGCACAGCATTTGCAGGTGCATCGCTTTGCAGCCTGAGCTCTCCATCACTGCTGCAGCAATTGTTCCATCAGGGATTTTTCCTCTGATCACACTGAGATCACAGAGCAAGCTGTGATGGGTTTACTGCTTCTTTTTTTCTAGAGCTGACTGTCCTAAGAGTGAGGTTTATTGATCTCCGATGGCAGAGATGCCAGGAGCACACATCTGTGCTGCTTTAGGAAATACTTTGACTAACTCCGTAATTGTGTTGGCATTACTGCTGCCCCAAAGGCTGGAAATTCGAGGCATCTCATAATACAAGTGATTTCTTCCTTGTACCTGGGCTATATTCTACAAAAGCCAAGGTCATTGTGCTGACTGACATTTGGAGTTTGATAAAAATTTTTAATCCTAGAAACATAAATTATTTTTAAAGTCTCAGGTCACTGTTTTAGGCTAATTTCTGTGACAAGTGCTTTGTGTAAGGAAGTGTTCAACCTAACCTGAGCTTTCTCAAGTTCCAATGGAAACTATCCTCAGTCTGCAAACAGAAACCTGGCTGATCTGTGTTTAGGAGCAGCTTCTTCCTTGGCTTGCCTGTACTAACAAAAAGGTGACACACTTTTAAACAAACTCTTTCCAAATCGCCACATGAGAATGCAGCAAGACTGGTTGCTTGTGAACTTCTCCTTGGCTGTGGGAAACACTCAGGGCTCACCCCATCCTGCCCCACTGAGGGCATCATTACCAGGAACTGCCGCTTTCAGCAGCGACACAGACGCCTGCGAGCTCATGCTTTGGAGGAAAGCAAGGGGGAGGGAAGAGGAGGAGGGATGAACCTCATCACCACTCCCCTAAGGCTGAACTGCTCCTGAGCAGAGGAGGAGCTTATAGTTAGAGCCAAGTTTCTCATTCAGAGGCCAGCAACTGCAGGGAGAGAGGGGCAGCATATAAAGGGAGTGCAGGGAGAGAGGAGCAGCATATATAAGGAGTGTGGGGAAGACGAGAAAGCAAGGAGAAAGGGGCAGCTGTCTGGGCAAGAAAGTGAGAGAGAGGAGAAGGCAAAAGGAGGCAGCAGCAGTCTTGGATCAAAAGAGGAAGATCAAGGAGTAGACAAGCTAAAAAATGACATTGCTCCTGTGGCTGGGCTCCCAGCTGTCATCCCTCTGGAGCAACATCTCTATACTGGGAATTTTTCTTACAGTGTTTACTTTAGTGCTTGACTTCATGAAGCGCAGAAAGAAGTGGAGCCATTACCCGCCGGGCCCAGCATCGCTGCCATTCGTCGGGACCATGTTCTCCATTGACTTCCACAACCCCCACCGCTCCTTCAGCCAGGTGAGTTACAGAGACATGCAACACTCCACATACAATCCACCATGGGCCCAGGACAGGGGGGTCACACCCTGGCATCAGCTACTGATATATAACACATAGAATAGGAATTTTCAGTTCCCCTGAAGTTGCTAGATAGAGCTTAAAGACTAACTAACCAAAAAAAAAAAAGAAAAAAAAAAAAAGTTAAAGTATGCACACAGGATGATAAACATAGCTGGAAACAGTGGATAAACAGATTATGAGGAATGTAGTGGGGTTTTTGGCATGTTATGTAACAAGAAACAACGGCACATGCCCAAAGAAAAAGTTCCAGGAAAGGCCACCTGTAATATTGAAGCACTCAGTGAGTATGACCCACAGAGGCACCTTTAGATGACCCTCTGGGACCACAAAAGAACTTTCCAGTAGGAGGCAGATGCATGCAGATTAGTCCTAGGAAAAGTAATGTTTATGGATTAGCTAGGAAGCATGCTGCAATCGATATGTATGATCATGATGGAATAAATACCATCTTGTAGAGTTTCATGAAATACATTCTATTAGAGGAGTCCAGTGCTACAATAAAGAGTGCTTTTTTCTAATACTTCAGATTGTGCTAGAAAATTTATTTTTGGCCAGTTTCAGTATCACTACCCTTGCACAAAGCTGAAGGGCAGTGCCCTCTCTAAAGTCCAGGATGAAGCAAGTCATTGCCTAAGGACACTGACCTGGCCTGCACAAATAAAGTGATAATCAAACACCAACACTTCCCAGCCTCTATCTCCCCATCTCTCTGTGAGCTCAATGGGAGACTCTGCTGTGCCCCCAGTGATAGCTGATGCCGTGGAGCTGGCTACCAACCTAATGTGGGCAGGCTTGGGAGCAAAGGAACAGGGAGATGTACAAACAAGGGAAGACAAACAAGTATCTGTGGGCTGGGAATGTGGCTGCAGGAATAGCAGGCTTCCTTGTGAGTTACTGAAGCATGCCTGCAGGCATGTGACAGTTTCAGTTAAAGAGATCAGCCTGTGAGATTTGCCCCAGCAGCAATGCCCAAAATCTCAGTAGCATTCCTGTTCAAAGTCAGGGCTTAGCTTTTCTCAAAGGGAAAGCACAGCACAGCTTGCAGCAGATAAACCACAGGGGTTTTATGCTTCAGTTTGCAAACTCTAAAGGCCTCTTTTCTAGGACAGCGCTGTTCAGCTGTCTGTCCAAAACCTGCCAAATGGAGATACTAAATATAGCATTTGCATTATTTGCTTGCATGTAGTCCAAAAGCATACCACTTTCAAATCATGTCACGTCAGGGTCCTACTAACCACAATCTTGACCAGTAATCATTTTTAATGATGTGTTTCTAGTGCCGGTGAAATGCTAATTCCCTTTTCAACCCTACTGCAAATACAATATTAAGTACTTCAATTCCTTGCAATACTACAGTGCAGAAATGAAGAATCGTAGCTTTAAAAAAAAAAAACAAAACAAAACAAAAAAAAAAAAAAACAACAAAAAAACAACGGAAAATTGTGGGGCATTGCTACTATTGCACTGTCTTTCAGCAACATGCTCCTGAGCTTTGTTCAGTGTTCCTGACTATCAGGGGACCTTTGACTTGCCTTCCCAGGAGTCTATGTCTTGTTAAAGGGCTTGTCTACTTGGAGAAGACTTTGCTCCATGGCCAGCTCCATGGCGAGTGTATGGCTGACAGGATTACCTGTGCAGCCATCCTGATGTCAGCTTCATGTTGCCTACAGATCACAGCAGATGTAGGGTGTGTGCCAGTTACCAGTCATACTAGGTGTGTACACTCCTTTTAGGGAGAAAGTTGACCTGAAACTCCAGTGTGGAATTGCCTTTTCCAACCAAGTTTCTGGAAATCTGTCCCTGGCTAGAGCTTTAGGAACAAATGCATCTTTAAAAAGAAATTACATGTCACCTTATTATCAATATTTCCTTCAGCAGAAGTAGGCTAACTCAAAACTTACTTAGTCTTTCAGATAAAAATAAATCAAAATATTAGCAAATAATTCATTATTGATTAGTTTTTGAAAATCCTCAAAAAGGTTCTTGATAAAATCAAAAGTATTTGCACTGTGTTCAGTTTGGCCAGAATAGGTGTATTCTAAACTTTTCCACTTACAGAGTATTGATCCCTGCTTCAGCTGCTGCTTGGCACTGCTCTGAGCTGCTGCACTGCAAATATAAAGGTCAAAGATCAGCTGAAGATCTCTGAATAAAAGCACCTCAAAAATCACTAAAGAGTAAAGGCCTGTATTGGGTGTGACTGAGGTAAAGCTTGCAGCCCTCCCAGTGCTGTTCTTTGCATTAGTAGCTGGAAGGAAGGGTGCTAGTAACAGAGCAGTGTTTTGGCTACTGCTGAGCAGCACTGTCCCTCTGACATTCCTTCCCCCATCAAAGGGGATGGGAGTGGGCAAGATCCTGGGATGGGACACAACCAGGCCAGCTGACC
>VZRN01000754.1:38486-53359 GCA_013397935.1 Dasyornis broadbenti | reverse complement strand
GCCAAATCCACTAAAGGGATATTCCATGCCATGTGACGTCAGCTCAGAGATATAAGCTAAGAGAGAGAAGAGGGGGCATTCATGAGCTTTTAGTGTTTGCCTTCCAGAGCAACCGTCACGCGTGCTGAAGCCCTGCTTCCCGGGCAGTGCCCGGACATCGCTGCTAATGCGAAGTAGAGAATGACCTTTTTTCCCTTTAGCTTTTGCACGCGCAAATCTCTGCTCATTCCTTTTCTTTTACTGTAATAAAACTGCTTTATCTCACCCTGCTGCCTGTTGTCCATCTTACTCTCTCCCCTGTCTCAAAGGGAAGGGGAGTGATAGAGCAACTTAGTGGGCACCCGGCACCCAGCCAGGATCAACCCGCTACAAGGCCCTAAGGAAGGATATGGTGATATTTCTGATGTTACTCTCAGCTCATTTTCACAGACATGCTTCTTTATCTTGGCAGCTTCAGAAAAAGTTTGGAAACATCTTCAGTCTCCAGAACTGCTGGACCAACATAGTAGTGCTGAATGGGTATAAAGCAATGAAGGAAGCTCTGGTCCAAAGATCGGAGGACTTTGCTGACCGGCCACACTTTCCAATATATGAAAATATGGGCTATGGAAAGAATTGTGAAGGCAAGTCCTGTGAAAATGGACATTCCTTGCTGGCACTAGCATGAGAAGGATTGGGTACAGGGAAGATTTTCTCAGTATGGTGCACCTTCTCATGTCCCCTGATCAACCTCCTTGTAAGTCTGGCACCCTTTGGTGGTGACAAACTCAGATTTGATTAAATGGGGGCTCCCCTTAGTGGTTGTAGTACAGCTCTAGGTGCAAGCACACACCTCTTCAGCTGAGTAAAGATGCTGTCAGTGGTACAACTTTCCTGCCAGCTCCCAACACCCACTGATTAGTGCTTATGGTGCGTGTATAAAACAAAATGCTTATGCAAAATGCAAGTTGTTGTCACAAAAATATATGGTGACTTTCATTCAAAACAGAGTATTTTTCAGCATCCTGCCCACCTCACATCCTCAGCTCCTGTGTAGTGGCACAAACTGCTATTCAGTTCACACAAGCTATAGGAACAATGCTGAATGGTTTGGAGGGGTGATTTCTTTATCCTTAGCAGCCCTTGTTGCTGCCGTTGAATCCCCCCACACCTTTGCCAGCCATACACAGGCATTAGAAGGTGCAGTGATCCATTTCAGAATTGCTGTAAAGAACAAGCTACACAAGGTCAGACTGTTTCATCTGTCCACACAGACCTGCTGTTCTCTAGCAAAATTCACTTGTTGTACAAGTCAGATATCTCACATTTCTTGCTCATCCACAATTCCAGGGATTGTTGTAGCAAGATACGGGCACATCTGGAAGGAGCAAAGGAGATTCGCACTCTCTACCCTGAGGAACTTTGGGATGGGAAAGAAATCCTTGGAGGAGCGAGTGGTAGAAGAAGCTGGATTTCTTTGTTCTGCAGTCAGGTCTGAAGAAGGTTTGTGCCATCCTCAAGGATGGGGAAATCACAGAAAAAGACAATACATTAATGCAGAGAGAAGTAATACTAGAGCCACTCTTGTCTGCTTGCAGTGCTCTCTTCCCATGCAAATGCAGTGTTTCTAGTCTGCATGCATTCCTTGGAGCCACTTCTGTGTTACACAGTGGGGCTACTGGAACACTAATGCATTTGAAATAGTAAGCAAATAGGAAATTAGAAAAAGAGAGGTAAAATAGAATTATTTCTAGAGCTGAGTAACTATAACCTTTATGAAGTTTAGTGGAACATATTGATACTATCACATGCAATAAAAGTGCAGCTAAGAGCTCACAGCCTGTCATCTAGACACAGAACAAAGTGTTACCTGTCAAGTCACAGAACAACCCTGCAACTCAGCTTTTCTTAGGAGTTTTCTCCTTTAAAAACAGATCAACCAAATATTAGTAAGAATGAGATGATCTTCACTTCCTAGTATGATGCTTTGAGTGGTTTGGGGGCTTTTTCTCTTGGTGGCATCAAGGAGGCATTTGTGTATTCTCACTGCTGACAGATGAAGTCCAACAGCTTGGTGTTGCTGAGCTTCATTGCTTGGTCTCCATTTCCATTTTCAGGTAAAGCTTTCAATATACACATTCTTCTAAATAATGCAGTCTGTAACGTGATCTGCACCATTGTCTTTGGAGATCGTTTCGACTACGGTGATGAGACATTCAAGAAGCTTTCACATTGCCTGTCAAATGCCCTGAATGAAGAAACTGGATTCCTGCCTCAGGTAAACCACGAGCTGTAAGGAGCTGCCCTCTATTGCTTGAGAGAATTGTGTTTTCATCATTTTTCCTTTTTGCATCACATTAAACCTTCTCTCTCTCTCTCCCTCTCTCTCTCTCTCTCTCTCTCTCTCTCTTTGGTTCTCACACCCCAGCTTCTTAACGTGGTGCCCATTTTGATGCGCATCCCTGGACTGGCACAGAAAGTCTTTCGAGAACAAAAGCAGTTCATGGACTTCATAGATGTGTTCCTAGATGAGCATGTGAAGACCTGGGACCCTGATCACACCCGAGATCTCACGGATGTGTTTTTAAAGGAAATGAAGAAGGTAGGGTGACACCAGCAGAACCTCCAGGGTCAGGAGTAGTTTCTTTGCCCATTCAAGCTTGTGAAGCTGACTTTCCTCATAGAGCTGTATAAAACCTCTTACCAACTAATTTTGTATTTTTTCATTCCACATTGTATCTTGAGAAGAAAGGTGTTCTTCATGCCATAACCTCTTTTATTGTCTTAAGACACCATATTATATGCTGATGTTCTTGTTTCCATTTTCTATCTTCACATTTCCATCAGAATCCAACAACTTCCTTCTTTACAGCCTCCAAAAATTTGAAAGCTTTTAAAAGGCAATGATTGAGAATTCACTAATGGTTCTAAGTTTGCTCCAGGGAACAAGTCAACATGCAAGATTCTGTGTAATGACAGTGCCTCAATGACTGATGCCTCAAAATCAGTTACAAAACAGGAGCAACAGACTGGCTATTTGGTGTCATTGCCTCATCCATAGCCTGTCTTTAAACCAAGCTATGACTTGAAATTACAGTGTCTCCATTGGGATATATATATTTTAATTTCTTGCTAAGAACTTGTTCCCTAGATATCAGAGGAAGGCCTAAATCCGAACTTCACTGAAATTAAAAGGAGTCTTTCCTTCAATTCAGTCAGACACAAAGCTAGGATAAAATCAAAGGTATTTGCATCAGCCTATCCATCCACCATATGTTTCTGCTCATGTGTTCACTAAATTTCAAGTGCCAGATGAGCAATATTAGCAAATGCTGCTCGCAAATCGCTTCCACCATACAAGTCCTCAGGCTGGACTGCTGCTCTGCATAACAAACCCTGCCATGCTGTGGCACCTCCAGCCCATGTGCTGCCTCCCTGAGCTTGCAACATGACCCACGATACTCAGCACTGAGCAGTACCACTTGGGGGTGGATGTAAGGCTGACCATGCTGCCTCTTGTCACGTCTCTCTTCTGTTCACTAAGATCACCTGGTAAGCCAGTCTGATAAATCCCTCTCCTGAGTTAACTTTGGTCAAGTCAGTCCCAAACTTCCTTGTCTGAGATCTTTTACTGGAATAACAGTTGAGTCTTAAATGCATTATTAATTGCTATCCGTATTACAAGAGCATCTAAATATACAGAATAACTTAACAGAAGCTAGTCCCTAGGAAAGGCAAGTATAAAGAGGATTAGAAAAAACAAGCAGATGAACTCACGCAGGGAGCTTGTCATATCTCATATGCTAACAAATTTGAGCTCAATTAGCATTTGGATGAGAGACCAGTTTTGCTGAAAGTGGTGTTGCAGACTTAATAGGCAGCAGTAATACCCTGATCCTTTTCTTTTTTTTCCAGTTGTAAGAAAGTATCAGGGCAGGACCAGTGAGAATCTGTAATACATAGCTAGAGATAACCCCCTTAAAATAATGCTAATAGTGCATTTGCAACATCAGTGCAGCCTCCTCTCTACTCTGTGGATTTTATCATCTGATCAAACCTGAATAACTGTGTTCCACCTCCTCTGCGGGAAGATGTTGTGGCAAGTAGCAGGGGCCTGCTGTCTGAGCTGAGAGCACAAGGTGTTTACTTCTGTTCTGAAAGCAGGCATAGCATTCTTCTCTGAATATATTGGAGGTGGTTGAGGACCTTCAAATTAAGGAGGTAACAGGGTCACAAAAGTAGATCAGTCATGCTCAGACTGTTGCCTGTGTTGTGCTCTACTCTTCTAATGGAATATGGGAATACATGCTAAAAAATGGATCTAGTGCTTCTCAGTACTTCTCTGGACAGTGGTCTTCTTGCCCAGCAAATACCCCAGCTCCAATCACCCACTTGTTTGCTCTCCACAGGGTAAGGCAGCCGAAGAGAATGGCTTCCACCATAAGAACCTGCGTCTGGTGGCCGCAGACTTGTTTTCAGCTGGTTCTGAGACCACCTCCACCACTCTGCGGTGGGCATTGCTGTATATGCTTCTCCACCCAGAAATACAAAGTAAGTCAGAAACTTATAGAAGTGTGGCCTCTTCCCTTCAAGACTAATTTTTGCACAAGGAGACTGGACATCTCCCCATGGTTTAGGGATTTTGCAATGAGGAACAGCTTTGGTGATTGTTGGTCTAGCAGAAACCAGGGGAAACACTTCCCAAACAGCTGTTCTGGCATGGGGGAAGCCCTGATAAAAAGACTGGAGTTGGAAGGGCAAGTTCACTCTCTCCCTTATTTTGAGGGCTTCACCTGGGGACTTGCAGTGGTCAGTCTACCCTCTTCCAGTGTTTGGAATAGATGCTGATTGGTTTAAATTCTCTGATGCTGCTTGCCCAGGTAGCCTTCAAGCTGCATAGAGGAGGGGTAAGGTAGCATGTCAAGTGGCAAGGCCTTTATTAAAGACACTGAGCGAATGATAGGTATACAGATGACACCAGTGAACTGAAAAATGCCTTCCCATCTGGTTTCTGTAACTGCTTATTCTGCTCTCACACAGTGCCTACAGTCTCATGCAGCCAGTCTTCCTTCAGATTGTACCAGCCCCTTCTGGTTATCTAAGGGTCCTCTAATTCCTTACCTGTTCTGCTTCCAGGTAAGGCCCAGGCAGAGATTGATAAGGTGATTGGCAGAGAGAGACCCCCCACCATGAAGGACCAAGCAAGCATGCCTTACACTAATGCTGTGATCCATGAAGTGCAACGTTGTGGAGATATTGTTCCTGTTGGGTTACCTCACATGACATACCGGGACACCAAGTTGCAAGGCTTCTTTATTCCCAAGGTGACTGTGACCAGAGAAGCAATAGAGCATCCTCTCCTTGGGCAGTTGCCAAGGAGATGCCATGGGGTGGGGATGATCCCATCCCACTCTGCACGGTTGCACTTCCAGCCCCAATTACAGTTGCTGTTGAGCACTAAAATAGGACATTTTGAAATGCTAAATTCAGGCAGATGGTCATACTTGTGCTCTAGGCTTACGCTTGTTGTATGGGAACCCAACTGCAGTGGCAGCTCAGTGCAAAGGTATCCTTTCCTCTCGATGAGCGGTGATATTCACTGCCTGTGTCGGAAGAAACCTAACAGGCTCTCTGGAGGCACTCAATACCAGCTTACTGAGATGGTAATAGCTAAATTCTAACCTCCAAAGCTACTCAAATGCCATTGGCATTCGGATCAGATCCACTGTGACAAGCAGCTGCCCTGGCAGCAGTGGTAGCAGAATTCAAGCCTGGGATTTTTTCTCTTTTTTCCTAGCCCTTTGGTATAGAACCTCCTCTGGTTTAGAACCTTGACATGTGAAACAGGAAAGCTTTGCTATTTTTTCCATGGTCCCTGTGAAAGCTGGGTTTTGAAGTCTGTCAGTCAGCTTTTTCTCTGCAGCTACAGGAGGATCTGAGAAGCAGAGGCTGTTTCCACTGTGTAACCATGAAATTGGTATTTGCATGCAACAGCCTTTGTAAGGATACAAATTGCAAAAGTTCAGATGCTTCAGAGTGTAGGGCAGGCACCATATGCCATTGGAAAAGGGCCCTTTTGTACCTGTGCTTCAAATAAGATGCAGAAGTGGAAATTAGTGCCTTATGCTGAGGCACCAAACGATGGTTGTGATTAGATGGGAGACATGGACTAAAGAGGGACCAGCGCTGTTCCCTTGTGCCAAGATAATGCTGCTGTTCTCACCTACGTTGTTTCCTCTTGTGGGGGAGTGCAGGGGACGACAGTCATCACCAACTTGTCTTCCGTGCTGAAGGATGAGACAGTCTGGGAGAAACCAAACGAGTTTTACCCTGAACACTTCCTAGATGCGAACGGGCAGTTTGTGAGACCAGAGGCCTTCCTGCCCTTCTCAGCAGGTAAATCTGAGGGGAGGATCCAGCTGCAAGTCAGAAGCACAGCAGGAGGGTGATCTGCTCTCCCCCACGGCGATTCCAGCATATTGCCCTCTTTGACAGATACTTTCTACTCCCTGTCTTGCAGGTCGCCGTGCCTGTCTAGGAGAACAGCTGGCCAGGATGGAGCTCTTTCTTTTCTTTACCACTCTCCTGCAGAAATTCACTTTTGTGCACCCCAAGGACCAGCCCAGGCCACGGGAGGATGGTCACTTTGCACTCACGAACTCCCCACACCCATACCAGTTGCGAGCTCTCCCAAGATAAATGCACGCTGCTCTCCTTTCACTCACAGACCACCACACACCCAAACTCTGTCAGAAACAGGTCTAGGCAGGATCATGCCAGGTTCCATCTCATGTCTGTGCAGAATGCCACATCTGTGTAAAGTACGGATCTAGGCCAATATCTTGTTAAGCTTAATTCTAGTTGTGGATCTTCAGTCAACAAGAGAGCTTCAGCTCCAGCAGCAAGGAGCTGGACATTTAAATGGATGTTTAAATGTGGTTTCAGAATAGTGCTCCTGAAAAATCTTACATCCAAGACATACATGTCCCCTTCATTCCTTCCTGTTTATTACATACTCCTGTGTGTTGCACAAATATTGGATTGTCTTAATTTATAGCCTCAAAGAAAAAGTTTTAATCCTGACAACCCTTATGGCATGCTATGCCTCCAGTAGTAGTAAATACCAAGGAGTGCATAAATAATCCATATGATGTTTCAGCCACAGAAGAAGGTAATTTATAAAATACAGAAATTTCTATAAATAAATTTAAAGAAAAATCCTGGTGTTTAGATTTACTATCTCCTCTAATTAAAACTTTTTTTCGGCATTACATAAAGTCAACTTTTGGGCACTTTTGGAACTCACAAAGGGATGGAGTTATACTGTTTGAAACTGTATGGCTGTAGATTTCAGATTTACCTTTCTCTTTCTTCCTGCAATATTCCTGACAAATTGTTTTGCAAGATGTAAAGATATGTTGATGTTTAAATTAGTAGTAGCTGCCTTACCACATCTGAAAAGACAATAGCACGAATGAGCTCATATATATAACTACCACTAAAAAAAATTACATATATCTGAAATCAAGTGCACGTGTGCACGAGTAATTTTGTGTAATATGGATTTTGGAAGCTATTAAAAACTATTGAATTATGCAAATACTTATTAACATAATTAAGATTTGTACTTCAGCAGGAACTGCACATTTATGCTTTTCATCTACAAAATAAACTGAAAGAATACAAGTGATGTGAAGTCGTCTTTTTCACCCCTCCTCTTTGTGGTTGCTTCAGTCCTGCTGTGCTCCTGCCTCTGATACTCACCTGAGATTCTCTCCTCACACCCAGCACCACACCTGCGTCTTTCAAGATCCTTCCAGTGTTACTCTTTTGCCTGTTCAATGACATTGAACTGAACGTGTTTGGGTTTCTAGTGGCCAGCACATACCCAAGTGTGTTTAAGGAGAACTTAACTTCAGAGGGGGTCCCGGCACTGGTGTATTTGGATAAAAACGTGGGTATAGCTAGAGTGGGGACTAACTTTCTAGCATGCAAGAGTGCGCTGGAAGTCCAGCCGCCCGAGCAAATACCAACCCAGTGCGGCGTTTCGGGGGCAAAGGCGAAAACCATACCGTTTCAAATCACAGCCCCAGCCCGGCCCTGAGGGAGGAGCGGGCTCTGAGGGGCGGTGCGAGCCCAACGGCCTCGGGAGGAGGGGCCCGGTCTGGCACCGCCCCCGTTGAGTTATCACTGTTTGTCACCAGCGGTGATTGGTGTATCTTTGACCAATCAGATGGGAGATCGCCGGCCGGAAGGCTGGAGTGGCAGCTCAGCCGGCCAATAGGAGAAGCAGTGCCGTGCGCGTTCCCGCGGGCGGCGGGGAAGCGGTGGCGGCAGCAAGATGGCCGTGGCGGGCAAGGGAGTGGTGTCGGCTGCCGTGAAGCCGATCTTCAGCCGGGACCTGGGCGAGGCGAAGCGGCGCGTCAGGGAGCTGTACCGGGCCTGGTACCGCGAGGTGCCCAACACGGGTGGGTAAGGGACGCGGGGCCTGCCGCGCGGGCTCAAGGTCGGAACGGCCTTAATGACATTGGTGAAGCCGGCGGACGTCGCATGAACGAGTGACCGTGTAGCGATTTGTAGGGTTGAGTTGCACGTTGTTGGTGGAGAGAGCGCAGAGGGACGTGGATGACCGCAGTAGGTGTTGTGTTTCTCTTAGTGCACCTGTACCAGCTGGACATCACGGTGAAACAGGGGCGTAACAAGGTGCGGGAGATGTTCATGAAGAATGCCCACGTTACGGATCCCCGGGTGATAGACATGCTGGTTATTAAGGTACGAACAGTTACTTCTGATTTGTTGAAGCTGCAGAGAGTGTGGATAATTGATGGTCAGTATGATGGAGGAGCGGAAAAACTTTGTACCAGCCTGTCTATGGAGTGGTTGTCTCCTGCAGTTGAATTGGTTTATCTATGTCACCAAACCTGTTGATAAGGGATGAGGCTGCTTTAGAATTCACCAAGTGTATGTCAAGCAAAGCAGCAGTTAAAATACTAAGTTTGTTGTTTATTCTTGTTGCTTGCTTGATTTTGTTTTTTTAACAATAACAATCAGAGAAAGGAGAATTAGGTGCTGCTCACTAGTTTACTACTGAAAAAAAACTTTCGACAGTACTTCCTTGGGTTGGAAAATGATTTTCTTCACTGATTACAAAACATATATTACAGTGTCAGTACTTGGAAGGAGGCTGGTTTTGGATGGCAAAACACTCCAACTCTGTAACACATATGGTTGTGTCTCAGGCCTGAGAGACCTGTCTGGTTCAAAGCAATAATGAGCACACCAGGCTTCAAAATGTGTCTGAGCAACAGTAGCTGAGCTCTGCAGCTTTAGTGCATTACAAAAGCTTCCATCTGAGGACTGTCATACTCACTTGATTTGTTTCTTGCATTTCAAGACAATTACTCTGTCTTTACATGATGAACAAATCTGGAAACACAATTCTAGATAGTATGGTAGGTGACAATTCCAGGCAGACTCATTTTGCTCTGTGCTACCATCCTACAAAACCAGTACAAAAGATTGGAGTCATGAAGAAGTTGCATATCCCTGGGGCAGAGTTACTGGTGCAAAGCACTTGGCAGCAATTAATTTTACAGCTAGCGAGTTGCTGTTCACACAAATTCAGTAGACGTGCTTGAAAGTTAGGAGTGTTGTGCAGAATTTTATGGGAGGTGCTGGTCATGAGAGAAGCAAGGCAGGTTTTAAGAAGAGGACGGAGTCTCTTGCCTGTTTCACAGGGCTGGGAAGCTGTGCTGCAGAGACATCAACTTGAGTCCCAAGGCAGGAACAGTATATTTGTGTCACAGTGTCGGTGATGCATGCAGTCTGTAGGAGTACAGCGTTGTTGATGCAGCTGTTTTTTGCTTGGGTGTTTCTTAAGTGCATTCAGGTAACTTTCATGGTGCTGTGTGGTTAGACTCGGGCTCTAACTGAGACCTAGTCTAAAATTCGTTTGTCTGTATGCAGGGGAAAATGGAGCTTCAAGAAACCATTCACGTCTGGAAGCAGAGGACTCATGTCATGAGGTACTTCCATGAGACGGAAACCCCGCAACCTAAAGACTTTCTGTCCAAATTCTATGCAGGCCACAATCCCTGAGCAATTGACTCTCTGTCTTCCTGCCTTATATTACAAATAAAGTTCTGTACAATAGAAAAAAAAATCCATACAAAGAGATTCTCTAGCATATTAAGAGCCTAACGACTAGATGAATCCAAGCATGTGCAAGTGATTATGATCTGCCTGAAGAGCTGTAATTTCCTAGTTTTGCCAATGTGTATTTTCAGTGGATGGCAATTGTCCCATCAATTGCCCTGGGGTGTCTGCTGAATAACCACAATACAACCTGGCTGTGGGGCTTTGTGCTTAGCCTGCAGCCCCATCTGTAGGTGTTAGCTCTGTGAGGAAAAGAGCACGCCTTCAGAAAAGCCACGGTACTCACAGAAATATTCTTGTGCTTGAGGCTTATTTGAATTCATGCAGTGTCTTACAATTTCATGCTATGACTTCGTGGACCTTGTGTTTTTTTTTGAACACTAGTCTCCTTAGTTCCTCACAGAGAATATATAAAATCCAATAGGCAAATAAAGCCTTGTGCATTAAAACATCAGCAGAGTTAATTTCTCTGCTGTAAAATGAAATCACCTAGAAAAAAGGGAGTTTGAACTGTTTCCTAGAATAGGAAGGCTCTGTAAGACCTTCTGAAGCCTAGTAGGAGATGGTGTCCTACCATCACCTCCTCCACTGAATCAGGAATTACTAGCTCCCTTTTGAGAAGGGTAAGGAAAATTTATTCTTTCACCAGTCAGAACAGGTTTTTAGCAGGTAACTCAGTGCTGGAGCTCCCCCAAATGTGACCAGCTCTGGATGTTTGTAGTACACTCAAACTTCTTTTTATCCAGCCTAAATAAACTTTTTTATCCTGCCTAAATAGTGGGGCTTTCTTCCCCATCTGAGGACTGTAACACAGCACTCCTCGGGGATGTGTACGTAGGTGTACCATGATTCAGGGGTGGCATGTTTTTAAGGACAGCGTTGACACAGTCAGAAGGGGCTCAGGAGAGACTGTAGGATAAAGTGATGATAAGGAATTTGGCAGCATGTAAGACAGGAGAAGGTATATGTTTGGCTCCCAAGAGCAGAGGAAGTGGAACAAGCACTTCTCAGGTAGCTTTAGGGAAGGAGGGGGCATCTCAGATACCAAGTGACTCAAGAACCTGACAGCTGCCTTCAGCTACAGCTCTTGGAGTTACTCAGATTACAGGCTCCCTTTTCTCAGTGGCCATGCTGGAGAATTACTGAGCAAATATTAAAAGCTGTGCCAAAGAATAAGGGAGCAAATGTGGCTGTTGGAACTATACAACCTGCTCAATGTGTAACTTTTCAACAGCAACACCAATAATGAAGGAAAAGTGGGCAGTTAAGAGAAGAGGCCAGATCTAGTGACCAGAAACCATGAGACACTGGGGTAATGATGGCTTAAATAACTGACCAACCTCTCAAGGTTTCAGTTTGAGAAAACAGCTGGTTTGATGTGACTTAAGATACTCTTCATGTGTCATAACAGCAGAGAAAACCTTTTATGTCTATTATACAAGGATTTAAATGCAATAGTAAACACTTCAGTGAAAAGAGAAGTTGAAGTTTACAGACAGTTAAGAAAACAAGTATATTAGGGGTCTTTCAGAAGGAAGTACTGAACTACCTAGGAAATATTAGACACTTGGAGCCAGTGTTCAGAGATCAAATGCTATAAAACACATGAGCAAGTTCATTTGCCACTTGTGATCTCAATCTTTTAGCAAAGCCACTCAAACTTTCAACTCTGTGATGATAATACTGCATTTAATCTTCAGTGAAGTGAAGATAATGACACAGCCCCCATCAGCTACAACTGCCAGGTTGCTGAACCACAGTGCCATTGTTGATGTTCCCTCCATTCTTTAACGGGGCTGTGTTGTGGGGCTGCTGCTTCCCCTTGGATTCCTCATGTCCTGTAGATTAGTACTGAGTTACTGAAAGGACTCATAAGAGGAAATAAGTATGAGGAGAGCCTCCCTACTGGAACAGACATACAGAGGTAGAAAAGTTAAGACAGAAATGCTAGGACACAGGCAAATAATGTATAAAAACACAAGACCAAAGTTGCACATGTCAATCTCTTGATCTTTAATTGTTTCCCATGTTGCTAATTAAAGGCATCCCAAGCAGTCTTTGATGAGGTGAGCGTGTATGTGCAAGGATGCAGGGCCCATCAAGCACTTCCCTCGACCCTGATCTACAGATTTCCATCATACAGAGAGGTGCAGGACACTCACTGGCAAAAGGGGATGCAGTGCCCCCTGTCCCGTTTAGGAAGGACAAAACACAGGTGACAGATGTTGGAACCATTGTTTTGTCAATGGCTTTTTCCCTTCTGTTCTTCTGTTATAGTGCTGCAAATAAAAAAACAAGCTATTACTCTTCAGATACACTACTGAGCTGTAGTCTGTATCCTCCTCCCAAAACTACACATGATGGGGTTTACATAAAGGGAGTTTCCAACATGCCAATGCAGTCTTTACAGTCTTTTAAGTCTTAGTGTTTAGCTGCACAGTGCATGCTGGAAAACCCCCGTATCAACTGGAATATATTCACCAAACTGATTATAAAGCAACACTATTTACAACAACTTCTCTAAAAGAGTTTCTTTGTTCTATAAAGAATCAAATATATCCAAACTCAAATCTTTACACAAGGGCAAGCCCAACAGAATAACATAAAATGGTAGAAAGTGTAGCATATAAAGGTGCAGGATAAAGGTGAAGTATTTCCACCCTTCCTTTCTGCAATGAGTCTGAATGGTCCAGCTACTCCAGAGATCAGTGCTGTAACACCTACCAGACAGTTTGTTCTGATGGGTTCTGGAATTCTCTTAAATTGTTCACCTACATCAGAATTTCAGACAGTAAGTGATTCTGTTTTGAGAAGACTTTTAAACAAGTAAACAAGTAGAACAAAATAATGGAATCGTTCAGGTTGAAAAAGACCTTCAAGTTCATTGAGTCCCAACTGTTAACCCAGCATTGCCAAGTCCACTGTTAAACCATGTCCTTAAATGCTTCATCTACACCTCGTTTAAATGCGTCCAGGGCATGTGGCGCCACCACTTCCCTGGGCAGCCTGTTCCAGAAAGGGACAACCCTTTCTGTGAGGAAATGTTCCCTAATATCCAATCTAAACCTCCCCCAGCACTACCTGAGTCCATTTCCTCTTGTCCTATCACTTGTTACTGGTGAGAAGAGACCAACTCCCACCTGGCTACAGCTTTCTTTCAGGTAGTTGTAGAGTGTGGTAAGGTCTCCCCTGAGCCTCCTTTTCTCCAATCTAAACAGCCCAGCTCCCTCAGCCGCTCCTCGTAAGACTTGTGCTCTGCACCCTTCACCAGCTTCGATGTCCTTTCGATGTGTAATGTAGTAACACTGAAGTCCCTCTGTTCTGTCTGCAGTATAGACCCCCATTGACTACAGTTTATTTCTGATTCAGCTGACAAGATCTAAAACACCATCAGTTTTTTCAGTCTCTAAGAAATGTATGGTGTGGAGATTGCACAGATACCAGTCTTGCCTACACTGGTATAAAACAAAAAAGTTAATAGCCAAAGGCAAATCTGTGTCCGTGTGTTAAACTGCAAATGCGTCTTTAAGCTGCTCCTGGCTGTATTTCCTTGTCTAAGATTCTCCTCCCCGCCCCAAGCCAAACGGGAAGCACAAATAACTAGATTGCTGGTGTAGTTAATGACATACCCTTTAATCATCGTCGTCATCATCCTCTGGGACAAAGATATCATGTTCTTCAAGTAAGGCTGCAAAGTTCTTACTGATCTGAGTACCAACATACAGGAAAGGGATCACGACGCTGAACACTCTGAGGAGGCCGAAGGGCGTCTGCAAGGAGTCGATTGGAAAAGGTGAATCTTTACATCCAAGCAAGTCGCACTTTGGCTGAACCGGCGCACTCCCAGCTCCACAGGCGCGCGGAGAGCCCGAGAAGCGGCGGGAAGGACGCTCTGCTGTCCCTAATGCCGGCCATGCATCGCGCTTTATTATGGCATTACAGTATTATAAATACCCCCGCATCACCGAGTGGAGGGGGAGCACAAGGCAGGGAACAGCCGTGGCTTAGGAAGGAAGGGGCTGTCGCCAGTGACAAAGGACGGTGAGTAGGCGGGTGTTGGTTATGCCGCAGCGCTGCCTCGCTCGGGGGGACGCGGGCGGCACGGGCCGGGCCAGCCCCATCAGCTCAGGGAGACGGGGGGCCGCTCCCGTCACCCTCCCGCTGCCGAGCGCTTCCGCATGCACGCCCACGCCGCCCCGCTCATTGGCCCAGGCGCTGTCACTCACCCCCACCGCCCCGCCCACAGCAGCTGCGCTCGCACCGATTGGCCGCCGCTGCCATCCGCTGCTGCCGCCTCCGCCCGCTCGCCCCTCACTCACCTTAACCGGCTTGGGCAAAATGGCACCGCTGCGGGTGACGGTGGCGCCCCGGGAGGGCACCAGCGGCACGGCCGGCGCCCGGCCTGGCGCGCCCCAGCCCACACCCCCCGAGCGAGCCACGGCCGCCGCCAAGAGCCGCCCGGCTGCCGCTGCCATCGTCCCGCCTGCCCCGAGCCGCGGCCGAGCCCAGGCGTCACCTGCGATCTCGCGAGGCTTGTGAAGAGGCGGTGAGACCGGCGCTGCGCATGCGCGGGGCGAGGCCGTGCCCCGCCCGGGCCCTGGGGGCGTTTCTCGGTGCGTCCGTAGGGACAGAGGGTGTGGGCGGCTTGTCACCGCCTCCCGGTAAGGGCAAAACCGGGCCGGGCGGGAGTGGCCAGGCCGTGCAGACACACCCGGGGCCTTTATGTCTCTATCGGCAGC